>CM026207.1:804053-919053 GCA_014839995.1 Xenentodon cancila
GGTCCTTGGCTGATGAAGCCACACAGGACAACGTCATTGCAAAATGCATAGATCAAATCCTGTGGTTCCCAAACTGGACCCCCTCTGGCCCCCTGGCTAACGCCAAGAGACCAAACCATAGCAGAGGGCCCCGGGCCCCGTAGTCACGGAGCAGGGACACGGTTGAAACGCCTTCTCCTGATCCACAAAGGACATGTGGGCTGGGCATACTCCCATAAACCCTCTAGGGACCCTTGTGGAGCGTATGGAGCTTCCACAGCGGCACTGTCCCCGACTCTCATGCACCGTTGCAGATGTGCGTCACGGAGACAGCCCCACCACATGAGGTACTCCAGGCTGATCTCATCCACCCCCTGTGCCTTCTGTTCACAATATGGATCAGAGGACCTCCCAAGAGGGACCGTCCTCTGGATCAGAGGACCTCCCAGAGGAACCTCCAGAGGACCTCCCAGAGGACCTTTATCTGGATCAGAGGACCTCCCAGAGGACCTCCCAGAGGACCGTCCTCTGGATCAGAGGAAGGTCCTCTGATCCAGAGGACCTCCCAGAGGACCTCCCTCTGGATCAGAGGAAGGTCCTCTGATCCAGAGGACCTCCCAGAGGACCTCCCTCTGGATCAGAGGACCTCCCTCTGGATCAGAGGATGGTTTATGAAAAGCAACTCTGATGAATCCTGAAAATAAAAGAGGTAGAACATCCCATAAACAAACACTGGAAGAATCAATGATTCATTGGAAGTTTTTTTTTTTTTTTTTGGGGGGGGGGGTCCTGCTGATTGGTCTCTAAATAAGACATCTCTTTAAAAACTACTAGTTTTTAAGCTCACCTTTATCATCAGATGAAAGAAAACCACACAGGATGTGTTGAAAGGTACAGCGATGCAACGCCTTTCAGCCGGTCTCCCAGCAACCTCCCCCATCCTGAAGAGAGCTGAGGCTCTAAAGACACTCGTCTCTGTGACCCACATGTTGGATGCTGCCGCATGTAGGTCAGAGTTAAGACCTGACGAGGATAAGCCGAGGAGCTGTGGACAGACCCAAGTCCTCCGGGAGAGTCTGAAGAACTGACCCTCAATGACCCTCAAAAACCTCCTGGGATTAATCTGCTCACTGAAACATCAGAACATATCCAAAACACGGACCCTGGAGAGAACCTGCTCAGAGCTGATGGGAACAGAAAAGTGCAGCTCAATCATTTATTGATGCAGCGGAGACTCAGAGGACCAGAGAGCTGCAGAAAAGCCAAACGGTCTCCAGCAAATCCAACCTGAAAACATAACACATGCTGGAGCTGAACCTGGTTCAAACCCGGGCCAACGATGATCTCCCACAGTCCTGGTTCTACAACCCAGTCTGAAGAGAAGGAACTGGACACACACCCCTGCGATGTCAAATATCGAACACCACGTTGGTAGAAACTGACTCCACTCATCCCGTCTGAATCCAACATGGGAAAATGGGGGCGGAACGAGCAGGGTCTGAAAGGATCTTGGAACACGCCCACCTAGTTCAGGTAAAACAAAACCAGCTACTTCAGATTGGCAGATGTAGCTGACGTGAACATTCATCCTGCAAAACAAACTCCCAGATCCAAACGCAGACCCGCAGTGGTTCCAGATCACAGCAACAGCGGGGTCCAGCAGAGCTACACTAGTCCTTGTTCCAGCTCAACTTGGGAAACAGAGGGCTCTTGCAGAAGCTCGGGCCCTCCTCCTGGTCCTCTGCAAGCTACAGAAGACCAGGAGGACATCCTAAAAACCTCTCCCGGCCAACCCAGAACCAGTTGCAGTCCAGTCTCTTTGGTGAACAGCACAAGTTCTCGTTAAAACATCAATGACTGTATTCCGTCACGTCTCCCATTCACAGCTCCAGTCAAGTTCACCAAAGGTGCCACGTAGCTCAAGTAACAACCGCCAATGTTGGGTCTTTGGAAGTCCGAAATGATATCTGAAACAGATCTGGTGGAGCTAAACGGAGGACTAGTGGAGCGGCCACCAGAACCCCTAACAAGCCAATGTAACTGACGCAGCGTTTGGGTCCACAGGGCCGGGTCTAATCCCTGGAAGGAGAGGCCGGCATCTCGGCCGCTGTCAGGCCTGGCAACCACCGAGCTGGAGGCAGCCCGGTCAGCCCGGATAGCACCTGCTGCTCAGCAAGGCTTCTCCTCGATCCTTCCAGACCAACCTAGACCTGGTCAGGGCAAGCGTGTCAGAAACACTTAGTCATCTTTAAGAAGCCCATCAACTCCATACGATAACTAAAAACAAGATAACTGTCTGTTGTTTGGAACTATATGGTTTATTTCTACACATTAAAACAAGATTTTAATTTCGTGAGTCACGGGTAGTAAGGCTGGCTCCACGTGCACTATGAGCGGCTCCACGTGCACTATAGCGGCTCCACGTTGCCCAGACAACGATGTGTGACCCAACACACACAGTAAATATGCAGAACCATCTGTTTTATGGAAAACTGTGGAAAGTTCATCGTGAAGCTTCTGTTTACTGTAAACAGTTCTGGTTCCTGCTCCTTTATGGCCTTCTGATCTTCTTTCCCATCGACTGACTGTAAAGTCGAGGTCATTCCCACCCTCTCAGCTCCGGGCTCTCAGATTTGAAGCCGGCTCTCACATCAACACACAGCGATGCAGAACAGCCCGACTCTGACCTGAAACTTGGAATCTCATTCATTTCCTGGCTGTACGCCCAGACAGCAAACATTCCTGCTGGAGAGGAAAACAAAACAGCGCAGCGAGAAGGGGAAGAGCAGGGAGGAGGACAGGAAGCCCGTCAGGAGGAGACCAGGAATCCTGAACATTCGTGACTTCATCCAGCTTTAAATCTGCGGCTCAGGAACATCTGAGCAGAAGAGGAAGAACGACCGCCTGCAGCTTATTCAAGATTATGTCAAATCTTTTATTTTGCCATACACTTTGAAACAGTTATGGTTTGTAATCACTTATTTTCTATTTTTGTTTAAATATGTATTTGTGAATATTTATTTATAGCTTATTATTATGCCTTTTAATAACATTTATTCATTTCTGAAATAGCTGGGTTAGGGGTTATTTCTAGATTAAATCACAGAAATTCATTTATTATTTGCTTTTACAGAATTTCTTTTTTCAATTGATTTATTATGTTTCGTTTTTCATACTTTATTTTATTGTTGGTTCATATGTATATGAATTTTGAGCAGAATATTGATCAATTTATTTATATATTTATTTTTTTTATTCTGACAAGTGACATTTGGAGTTTTGAAATGTTTTTATTAATTCAATTTTTTTAAGTTAATTTTACACATATACTATAATTAACATTTTTGTAATTATATATATATATATTATATAGAAAATATGACCATTACATGAGCATATATTCATATTGATACAATTATATCTATAGAAATACTTTTTCAATTTTGATTTAGTGTTTGTGTTGTTTTTATTTATTTATAAATATATTGTGTATTATATTATTATATACAGTGTGCACATTTTGATTGAATACTTGTGTTAACTTCAGTACTAATAACACTTGAACACATCAGTAAAATATCGAACTTCTCCTTTAGTTCCCACCACCTTCCTGATCTACAGCTACTTCCTCTCTTCACTCAAACTGCTGCTGGAGATGATGTCACAAATTATGTTCCTCTCTAAACATCCTCCATCATGGTGGGAGAGAGAAGCTGCTGTCAACTTTCACATGCTGCAGAAACCTTGTTTCAACTTTCACCGGGTTTCAAAGCAGCATGAAAGTGGTCACAAAGTTCATGAAAACAGCAGTTTTAGCAGCCGCCCATGGGCCGCCCTGCAGCCGCCCGTGGGCCGCCCGCAGCGCCCATCGGCCGCCCCGCAGCCGCCCGCAGCCGCCCATCGGCCCCTGCAGCCGCCCATCGGCCACCCATCGGCGCCCGCAGCCACCATGGGCCGCCCATGGGCCGCCCCGCAGCCTCCCATCGGCCGCCTGCAGCCGCCTGCAGCCGCCCTTCAGCCTCCATCGGCCGCCCTGCAGCCGCCCCGCAGCCTCCCATCGGCCGCCCTGCAGCCGCCCCGCAGCCTCCCATCGGCCGCCCTGCAGCCGCCCTGCAGCCGCCCTTCAGCCTCCCATCGGCCGCCCTGCAGCTCCCATCGGCCCGCCCCGCAGCCGCCTGCAGCCGCCCCGCAGCCGCTATAGGGTTAAATGATGGAAAACTGAAGTGAACTTCTTTAACTTCTTTAAAAAAAAAAAAAAAAAGGAATAAAAGCCTGAGTGGCATTCGGAGTTTAATGGGACTGTCTGATACTAAGAAGTCCGGGACATTATTGCACGGAAAAGCGTTTGATGGCGCTGTTATGTGTCGTGTGTTGACAGTGAACTTGGTTGAAACCGCTCGCTGTTCTCACTAGACACTGATGTTTAGTGTAAAATAAAAAGCTTAAAACTGTCATCTTCTATTTCAGGAAAGAGACCTTGTTCACGCTTGAAATAAAACATAATAATACAAAAATATCAATAAACCACACAAGCAAGACACAGCAGCCTCCAGAACAACAGATGATCTAACAGAAACAAAACAAACCTGATCTAAAGTTCAGGACGGACGGATGGAAATAAAAAGTGGCGGTCAGCTGACCACAGCGCTGTGTTCTGATTGGTTATTTGAAAGGAACCCAGTAAATGAGGAGAGCAGTTTATGAACGCCTGTGTTTGCAGCCACTAAAGTAATCTGATTACTTTCTGTTGGTTGCAGTCCTTGATGCTTGTCCACAGAGACTGCACCTCCTTCAATCTTTAATCTGATGGAGAAGTCTTACTGCTCCTTCGTATCACGGAGTGTCTGAAAATCTTAAACATTGCTAAGAACAAATCATGTTTAGTCTTATGAAATGTTCATTTGCTGCATTGTGTTGTTTTTCTTCATCCATCCATCCATCCATCACCCTCCATCCATACATCATCATCCATCCATCCATCCACCCTCCATCCATCCACCCATCCATCCATCCATCCATCCATCCATCATCCATCCATCCATCCATCCATCCATCCATCCATCCATCCATCCATCCATCCATCCATCCCCCATCATCCATCCATAGAAATCTTATTTTAGTTTGGAGAAGCTGGACGGTTGTTTGTTTCAGAGGGGAAATCCTGTCTTCACCCCCTCCTCATCCTGATAAAACCATTTCCTCCTGATCCGCCTCCGTTGTCCGGAGTCGAGATCCCTGAGCAGACTGAGGTCCATGGTCCTGCTCAAAGGTCCTTCCCCGCCGGGACGGCGCCCCAGCTGCTTCACCGGTTAGCGGCGTCGGTGTTCGTCTCTGCTGTTTTTCAGACATATGTTTCCATTAAAAGAAAAAAAGTTTCCATTTAAACATTTGAAATGTTTCCATGTTCCACTCGAAATAAAACGTCTTTATGAGGTGTGGAAATCACTGCATTTGAAGAGTTGAGGGGGTTTTGAGAGGAAGACGTCACTCCGCCGTGGCGCTCATACGGAACCGCCACCGCTTCTCCCGGTTTGTCCAAATTTTAAAAATAGTCCAGCACCTTAGCCAGTTAAACTTTCAAAACCTGAGTTAGAAGTTAAATGTGCAAACAAAAATCACAACTTGTGTAGAAGTTCTGGTGATGGAGGCTTTTTTAAAAAAACATTTTAAAATCAATCGATTCATTCGTTGACTAGTAAAATGACATAAGTGACTGCGGGCGAGAGCAGCCCGCAGCCCGCAGCCGCTGGGATCTTCTGGAGAGCGTGGAAACAGTGAAACCCTGAGACCTGGACGACGGGAACTCGCCACGCGCTGAACGCTCAGCGGCTGCGTTTTATTCAACCAACACGCAGAACCGAAGCACACTTCTGGAACAAAGCTTTTCTATTTGCGTTTCCATCGGCCAACACGGCAGGAAGACTTTGAAAACGAGGAAGAACCAGCACTCGGAGATCCAGATGATCAGAGCGAGCAGTTGGAATGAACATCTACTGGTCTGCAGAGACCTGCTGACATGCGCTCAGAGACAAGCTCAAGACGAAGCCACGTTTCTCCATGGAGACGACTGCAGAGGAGACGGGTTTACGTCCGAGTGAGAATTGACTCAATTCACACCTCCGCCCTCTGAGGAAACGCCAATCAAACACCGCTCCCACCGCTTCAGGTGTGAACTCACCTGCTGACAAGAACTCCCACAATCCCCATCCAACAGGGCAGTCTTTCAGCATCAGCTGATGTCACCACATGGACAATAAAGAGCTACGAAAACCTTGAAGGCATGTGGGATGGGACTGGGATCCGTCCCTTCTGGGATGGGCCGGAACTGGATTGGAAATGGGGACATAACTATCTTGATTTGTTGTCTGTAAAGAACGTTTGTGGCTTTATTTCACATTCAGGACGCCTCAACGTGCAGTTACATATGTGAACGAAGGGAGTGGTGGCCTAGTGGTTACAGTGGTGGGCTTGGGTGTGGAGGACCAGGTTCAAGCCCAGGGCCACAATGGTAAATCACTGGGGGCCCCTGAGCAAGGCCCTTAACTTCCAATTGCTCCCCGGGGCGCTGCCCTGCTAGCAGCCCACTGCTCACTAGTGAAACTAGTTGATGGGTTAAAAGCAGAGACTCATTTCGGTGCATCGTACATACAGCGTGTGCACGATGTCCACACTGACAAGAAAGGGAAGAAAAAAAAAAAAAAAAAAAAGGCTCTTTCACCTCCTGCCTGACATGTGTCCGACGAGGACAGATCAAGTTATACCACATATGTTCTCACGTCCCTCTGATCCGCCTCCAGCTGAGGTTAAACCCCGAGTTAAAGCGTCTGTCTGCAGTCAGCTTTAATAGGCTTACAGAGCAGCCTTTCTCTGGATAATTCACTTAGTTGGAGCTTTCAGCGCCACCACCCAGGAGGAACCGGGAGGAGGCTGTAAACCAGGAGGAACCGGGAGGAGGCTGTAAACCAGGAGGAACCGGGAGGAGGCTGTAAACCAGGAGGAACCCGGAGGAGGCTGTAAACCAGGAGACACGTTAGTTATGGAAGCTGGGTTAAACATCTGCATCTCTGGTGACAGAGCCAAAACGTCCGATTTAAACCAACCACGAGATGCCAACTTCTGGGTTGAAGCCGTTGAGGACATAAGAAAACCTGGAAGAGGATTGGCAGAGGAGCCACCGGGTCCGGGTTCGGACCCCAGTGGACCCCCCCACCGGGACCCGGACCCCAGTGGACCCCTCCACCCATCCAAGTTAAAATGTTTAACTTCACAACGACAACAAACTCCTTCACAGTCTGGAACAAAGCAGTTTTACTCTCCGTAGATGGATGGTTGTTAATCCGTTTGAGGGAATTTTACGGACCTCATCAGGTCAAGTTATATACAGCAATAAACGTGTTTAATTAGGGGGCGTGCACTTTTGACTGACGGCAGGCACATATCTACCTTTCATCATGTTTGCTTCCAAGTGGTAAAATAATAAAGGCTGAAAAAATTTGATCAAATATCGAGTTCTTTCATACTTCTGTCAGCTGTGGTCTGTGCGGCTGTGTCAGCTCCTCCACAGCCGGATCCAGATTTACAATATTCCATCAAACCCAAGCCGCCTGGTGACTTAGGCATTTTTTAAAGATTTACTTTTCAAAATTTCGTCCAGTGAAACTGATTTTTCTTTTTGATCCCAAACTTGAAGTGATGAGCTCCTCCAATCAGAGCCGAGGTTGATGAGCGGGACCGCCTCTTTGACCTTCAGTTTTCCAGGAAAGCCAAGTAAAATGTTTCAGACTGACCTGTAATGAGCTTCCCACGTGAGCGCTGTCAGGCGTTACAGAGCTTTAACTACAACACAACCTACCGACAAAGACACGATGGCGGTTATCGATGCTTATCCTTTCATCCCAGGCTGACCCCACCCACCGCCTTCCACTCAGGAACACCCACATCATAACAGTCCTGGCTGACATTTCTGCTCAGTGACGTGGACCTGAAGGCAGCACAGCGGATACATTTGAGGAATGCGAGCTGTGGATCTGACGCCAGAGTCGGAGTCCTGCCGGGTGAGATCACCGGCACAAAACCAGCTGCTGACATCAGAGGGAGGAGTGGGAGCAAACATCCTGATACAGCCCTGCTTCCACGGATACCAGCGCTGCGTTCAGGACACGTGGGGGTTCAGGGATTTAACCTTAATGGAGAGGCATTCAAAAGTTTTGTTGTTAACAAGTTTGTTTAAAGTGTTAATGTTCTTTAAAGATCCATACTGGTTGGACAAACCGGACGATAAAAGGAGGAAGATTTGACAGCTTTAATGTTCCGTATGGATGTGTGACTGCCGATGAAGCTGCGACGATTAAAATTATTAAATGTAAAAGTGTAGTTTTACATTTAAATGGATCAATATTTACCTTCCGACTCACTCACTTATTAATGTACTTCTACATTTACCTGCTCATCTCATCCCACACACCCCCACCAACGCCCACCAACGCCCACCAACGCCCACAAACCCCCACCAACGCCCACAAACCCCCACCAACCCCCACCAAACGCCCACCAACGCCCACCAACGCCCACAAACCCCCACCAAACACCCACCAACGCCCACAAACCACCACCAACACCCACAAACCCCTACCAACGCCCACCAACGCCCACCAACGCCAACAAACCCCCACAAACGCCCACAAACCCCCACCAACGCCCACCAACGCCCACCAACCCCCACAAACCCCCACCAACGCCCACCAACGCCCACAAACACCCACAAACCCCACCAACACCCACAAACCCCCACCAACACCCACAAACCCCCACCAACACCCACAAACCACCGACCACGCCAACAAACGCCCACAAACCCCCACCAACACCCACAAACCCCCACCAACACCCACAAACCCCCACCAACACTCACAAACCCCTACCAACGCCCACCAACGCCCACAAACACCCACAAACCCCCTACCAACGCCCACCAACGCCCACAAACACCCACAAACCCCTACCAACGCCCACCAACGCCCACAAACACCCACAAACCCCCACCAACACCCACAAACCACCGACCACGCCAACAAACGCCCACAAACCCCCACCAACACCCACAAACCCCCACCAACACCCACAAACCACAGACCACGCCAACAAACGCCCACAAACCCCCACCAACTCCCACAAACCCCCACCAACACCCACAAACCCCCACCAACACCCACAAACCCCCACCAACACCCACAAACCACCGACCACGCCAACAAACGCCCACAAACCCCCACCAACGCCCACAAACCCCCACCAACGCCCACAAACCCCCCACCAACGCCCACAAACCCACACCAAACACCCACCAACATTCGGAAACGCCAACTGACACTCAGCAACACTTGCCAACACCCACCAATCCACTTAACTTACATACGGCCCCAAACAGCTCACACTCCTAGAGGTGGTGAGCCCAAGGGGGGCAACCCATGTAGTTAAACCCAGCTGGACCCCACTGGTGAAGGCCCGGGTACCAGGTCTAGATCAGTTTAGAGAACCTCAGTTGTGTTTCCATGTTCTTGTTAGACAGAAGAGGTTTTCTCTGGAGACTCTTCCAAACAAACCAAACTGGTTCAGTCTTCTGGGTGTGTTGTCATGGAGTTCCCATGGACATTCCTGTAAAGTTCCAGCAACACTCCGGCATTGTTCCACCAATGCTGCGGCAAAGCTCCAGCGGTTGCAGTTTGTAATGCCAACATTGTGGACCGTTGTCAACCCCCAACCCAATATCAACAAATAACTGAGTCAAGAGAAACTGAAGATTTGGTTTTTTATCCCAAACTTGAAGTGATGACCTGAAATGAGTCAGAAAACTCCCACATTGACACAACTGTCTTTCAGGAAGTGTTTTTCTGGAAAGCTCTCTGCAGTAACTAACTTGACAGTTTCTGAGCAGATGCTCGTTTCTCCCATGTTTCCAATGATCTGTGAATGCATCAGCCAGACACGGCTCCATGGCACCGAAACACCGGACATCACCGAACCCAACATGAGGAAGAGCACCCTGCGAACTGCGCTGCATTGCCGCAACCTGCAGCGGTGGCTCACGACATGCTTGGAAACCTGATCTCATCGCCAACGGCGATGGAAACGCATCACAGCTGCCCCAGAGGAACCAGAGTCCTGCTACACGGGTCTCACATGTGAACTCCAGCTCAGAAACACTGAGTCATGTTTCCCAGATTCAGCCTCATCCAGTCAGTCACATGGAGCATCACATGACCAGACACTCACTGTCCACTACAGTGACCCCGCCCAACCCACGACTTCAGTCGCCATCAGGGAATACCTTACATTTAAGAACATTGGCTGTCAGTCAGGTTCAAGTTAGTAACCCTCTAAACATGACAATCATCTGCAAACCAAACCAGAATAAACAAACCCTCACCATGTCCTCCACCACCGTACTTGACAGCAGGTATGAGCAGGTTCTGCTGGTTTTCTACTAAAAGTTTAGAAATGGTTCTATAACTTTTCCAGACTGATGTACAGCTGCTTCTCTACAACCATTGCTGATGTCTTGCCCACTTGGCACTGTCTTAACACACATGAAAGTTCCAGACCAGCAAACATATTTCAGGGGTGTGCACACCTGCCGGAGATCGGCTCAGCGGCGCCGGCGATCGGCTCAGCGGCTGCAGCTCTTAAATCCACTGGAAGCAGGACCGGGGTACTCGGGTTGTCTAAATTTTTCTCTCTTATTCGTCTCTTCTCAGCTTCACCTCCGTTAATTGTCGGTTTGCTGAAAAACGTCTCTGTTGCATTTGTCTGATATTAAGAGCCATTATGATCAGATATTTTTGATTGTTTTTACACAAAATGAAGGTGTATTAAAAGAGGAGGTACCACACAACAGTTTACGGACGTCACTTGAACAAATGCAAACAAAAATCCCTGAAATCCGCTGAAACCCGCCGAGGGATCCGCCGAGGGGCCCGCCGAGGGGCCCGCTGAGGGGCCCGCCGAGGGATCCGCTGAGGGGCCCGCCGAGGGGCCCGCTGAGGGGCCCGCCGAGGGGCCCGCTGAGGGGCCCGCCGAGGGGCCCGCTGAGGGATCCGCCGAGGGATCCGCCGAGGGGCCCGCCGAGGGGCCCGCCGACAGTCTGATGACTCAGGGAGGACGTGAATTTATGATGTTCAGGAATTCTTAAGGTTAAATATTAAATTGTTTTTTAATTTCTCTGTTAAAATGTCATTTTATTTCCACTTAGATGACAGGAAGGAAGAAAATTCCAATTTCACTTCTAACATACAACTAAAGCTGCCTGTACGGAGCGCTGACCTGCTCATAAGGAGTCGTCATTTCAACGCCGCTGAGTAGAAGCTCTGCGATCGTGGCTGGTTGGTTTTGAGGGGAAGTTCAGGGTCATCGTAAGGGTTTTCGTTGCGTCAGGCGCTGGATCCGGGTTTTCCAGTTCCATCCCACTCAAGTCTGTGGAGCGACTGGGTCTATTTTTAGACATCCAGTCATGACAACCATGGAACTCCGGGTTTAGGAGGATCAGTTTGAGGACCAAAGCTCAGACAAAGTCCGGCTCAGAGAGGTTTCCTGCTGAATGTAGACACCGCAGATCCACTGGCCCCCCTAGACCCTCTGAGGTCAAAGGTCAGCCTCCTTATACTGTATCTGGGAGCAAAAAAATGACCTGACTTCTATCGCAGTTTTCTCACACAAATCTGTGATTTTATCAAGTTAAAAATTCTGCATTTTTACAGCAAACCTGAGTCTACAAAAGTAAAAATTCAAAGTTTTCCAGAGTAAATTTTCTCAGGCAATTTCCAACTTTATTTAGTCAAACAGTCTGAGATTTCTTCCAATTATTTGCGTGTTTACAGTCAATAACGTTTTAGTTTTTAATGTTTCCTATAAACAAAAAGTGTTCTTGGACAAATTGGTGACCTTATAAACTGCTGTTTTTAATGATATATTCCCATAAATGACTTGAAGAGGGTGTGTCGGACTCACCAGAACTACTTATTTTACTCGTGCTCGGATTTGAACCAGAACTGGTGACGGCGACCTGCTCACCCTAAAGGTCGAAGCCCCGTGTCCCCGAACCCAGTCAGACTGGGTTCTGGGGGGGTCCTTATCTCTGACCCCCCTGGGAGGAACTGGACCAGAAGTCAATGAACCAGCAGTCAGCGGCGACCCTCTCCCAACCCCGAAGGAGCCGCAGCCCTGGGCCGCCGTGACCTCGGCGGTGGCCACCTGGCTCCCCGCGCGGCTCCGTTCTTCCCGATGACCCGCTGCGGGTCCGACCTTAACCCACCTCCCTTGCCGACCCCAACGAGCTCCGTGCTTTTCTTACCGTAAACCCGAAGCCATCCCTGCTGCTGGGACACGGTACCCGCCAGGATCCGGTCCACTAGGGGGTCCAGCAGGCTCAGTCCTCCGTGCAGAGGCTCCACGTCCACGGAGTCCGTCTCCATATCCGGACGGGGGAAACTTGTTCTTCTCGAAGAAGCCCTCCAGAAGAGTTTGTTCAGCCGGGAAACGAGAGTTTAAGTGTCCAGAGGTGGGCGGGAAGAGAAGTGAGACGCCGCCGGATAATCCGTGTTAGACCGCGCCGTCGCTCCCAGCTAGCCGCTAGCCGCGGCGGCAGCCGTCGTCCGGCAGCCCGGCTGCTTCTGCCTCATTATTGTGGTCTCCCAACTTCGATAAGCGGCTTTAAACTTCCACCGAACCGGCGTCCAGGGGAAGCCGGGGAGTCCCCGGACTTCCCTCGTTTCCAGCGTCCACGCAGAAGCCTTCGCTGGAACCCTTGTGAGCCGCTGGAAGCGGCGGAGACACGCGGCGTCTGATGCGTCTCCGGCGGGCTCAACCTCTCTGCCGCGGCCGCTCTCCGTCCACCAGTCCGAGGACACGGGCACGAGCGGGAGCGCGCCGCGCGGGGCAGTGCTTCCGTGAACGGTTCCAACACGTAAAAAAATCAGCACACCAGGACGGTTCCTGGCTGTTTGTGGGGCTCTTGTGTAAAACCAGATTGAGATGTGGGATTTAAAACCATTTAAGATATATTGTGTCGGCGAAAGAAAACAGAAAAAAGAAGAAAACAGCATTTAAAGTTTACACTTTAGTTGAGTAAAATCCACCTACCTGCGGCTCACTAGGATAGCATGATGGTTTTATTACTCACGTATAAAGTCCTAAACGTCCGAAGTCCTGGTTTTCTCCAAGACCTGATGGTTCCTCATGTTCCTAACAGAGTTCTCCGTTCTCAGGGTGAAGGTTTACTCGTAGTTCCTAGAAGATCCAGATGTAGATCTGGAGGACGGGTCTTCTGCTATCAGGAACCAACACTATGGAACCAACTTCCAGTCTGGGTGAAGGAGGCTGACACCACCTCCACCTTTAAAACCAAACTTCAACGTTTGTGTTCAGTAAAACATCTAGTTGGTGTAAAGTTTAGTGTGTCAGGACCAGTAGTCACAGCTGCAGCTGCAGGACCAGACTGGAGCAGCTGGTCTTCAACACAGCTTCATCTGGATCTGCTGCTGTAGACCTGCTGCAGGGGGACCCCAACATGATCCTCAGACCTGCAGTCCCACCCTCTGACCACCTCAGTGTCTGCTGTCTACATCTGTTTAGATAGTGGTCTCTGTAGTCCACCAACTAACCAGGTACCAGTCTGGTGGACAGAAAACTCTCAGTTCTCCAGGTAACAGATAATTGTGTGTCTGTGTCTCTTCTCTCTACTTCCTGTTCTACCAGCTGGTCTTCAGCAGGAGGGTCCCCCCTTATGATCCAGGTCCTGGTCCAGGTTTCTTCCCTCTTATGATCCAGGTCCTGGTCCAGGTTTCTTCCCTCTTAAAGGGGGGTTTTTACCTGTTGTTGTTTATGTAATAATTGATCAGGGTCGTGTTCTGGTCTCTGGAAAGATCCTGGAGATGACTTGTGTTGTAATAGACGTGTATAAATAAAATGGAATTGTATGGAGCCTCTCATATGAACTCAAGTGACCCCCCATTCCTGATCCAGAGGGTTCAACATGACCTTTGCAGCTATAACAGCTTCAACTCTTCTGTGAAGGCTGTCCACAAGGTTTTGGAGTGTGTTTATGGGAAGAACAACCCCACACCATCATCCCCCCTCCACCAAACTTTACACTTGGAACAATGCAGTCAGACGGGTACCGTTGTCCTGGCAACCACCAAACCCACACTGGTCCATCAGATTGACAGATGGAGAAGCTCCATTCATCACTCCAGAGAAGGAGTCTCCACTGCTCCAGAGTCCAGTGGCGGCGTGTTTTACACCACTGCATCCGACGCTTTCCACTGCGCTTGGATTTGTCTTGGATGCAGCTGCTCGGTCATGGAAACCCATTCATGAAGATCTCTGCTCACTGTTCTGGGGCTGATTTGAAGATCACATGAAGTTTTGGAGGTCTGTAGTTACTGACTCTGCAGAAAGTTGGAGACTTCTTGGCACTGTGCACCTCAGCAACTGCTGACCTGCTCCATCAGTTTACGTGACCGACCACTTGGTGGCTGAGTTGCTGTCGTTCCCAAACACGTCCATGTTCTTATAACAAAGCTGACAGCTGACTGGAATATTCAGGAGCCAGGAAATCTCAGGACTGGATTTGTTGCTCAGGTGACGTCCTGCCACAGCTCACCTGGACTTCACTGAGCTCCTGAGAGCGACACACAAATAGTTGTAAAAACAGTCTGCATGTCGAGGAGCTGGATTTTATACAGCTGTGGCCACGGAAGTGTCTGGAACACCTGATTCCCATTGTTTGGATGGCTGAGCCGATACTTTTGGCAGTATAGTGTATAACTAGAAAAAGCTGCATTTCCTTTTAAAATGCAGGGTTAAATGCTGCATGAGTGCTGAACTTTGCTGAAAAAACAGCTGAATCTATGAAAATCAAATTAACAGTCGAATGGAAGTGTAAAGAAAATTAATAAAATGAGGCTGAGACATTTGAAAACTTCCAAGATGATGAAAGAAGAGAAAAAAACTGAAGACGGGAGGAGGAACTGAAAAGAGAAATATTTGCTGAAGAGAAGAGGATGGGCTCACGACAGCAAGATAAGGTAAATACAAGAAGTTAATTTTGAAAAAGAAAATCAGCTGAAGTGGAGGATAAAAGCTAAAGACAGGAAGACGGACTAAAGAGTAGAAGAATAACCTGAAGGAAAGAAGATCAGTTGAAAGGAAACAGATGAGATGAAGAGAAGAAAGAAACTCTTGTTTTCAAGGATGAGCTGAAGAATTTAACAGTCTATCAGAATGATCAACTTTAGCAGAATTTAGCAAGTGGTTCTGGTTTTGACCGTGGGGGTTCTGGTTCTGTCTAGAGTGATTTTGGTTTTGGACCATAAACAACCTCTGTTTTATCAGAATTTAGGAGCAAAACATTGGTGGACATCCAGTCCTTGATGTCCTTAAGACACATCTGAAGTTTGTCTGATGGTTCTGTTTCATCTTCATAGACAGATACAGCTGCGTATCATCAGCATAACAATGAACATTAATGCAGTGGTTCCGGATAAAACTTCCCAAGGGCTGCATGTATAAACTGAACAAGATTGGTCCTAGAACTGAACCCTGCGGGACACCATAGCAGACCCTCATCTGTACTGAAGAAACCTCATGAACACGAACAAACTGGAATCTATCAGACAGATATGATTTAAACCAGTCTAGAGCTGTCCCTTTAATCCCAACAACATACTCTAGCCTCTGCAGTAAAATGCTGTGATCTATAGTATCAAAGCAGCACTGAGGTCCAGCAGAACCAGTATGGACACTAATCCATCATCTGAGGTCCAGCAGAACCAGTATGGACACTAATCCATCATCTGAGGTCCAGCAGAACCAGTATGGACACTAATCCATCATCTGAGGTCCAGCAGAACCAGTATGGACACTAATCCAGTATCTGAGGTCCAGCAGAACCAGTATGGATACTAATCCATCATCTGAGGTCCAGCAGAACCAGTATGGACACTAATCCATCATCTGAGGTCCAGCAGAACCAGTATGGACACTAATCCATCATCTGAGGTCCAGCAGAACCAGTATGGACACTAATCCATCATCTGAGGTCCAGCAGAACCAGTATGGATACTAATCCATCATCTGAGGTCCAGCAGAACCAGTATGGACACTAATCCATCATCTGAGGTCCAGCAGAACCAGTATGGACACTAATCCATCATCTGAGGTCCAGCAGAACCAGTATGGACACTAATCCATCATCTGAGGTCCAGCAGAACCAGTATGGATACTGATCCATCATCTGAGGTCCAGCAGAACCAGTATGGACACTAATCCATCATCTGAGGTCCAGCAGAACCAGTATGGACACTGATCCATTATCTGAGGTCCAGCAGAACCAGTATGGACACTACTTTACTGCGACTTTAAAAGCCTGTGGGACATATCCTAAGACCAGGGACAAGTTGATCTGGTCCAGTAAAGTCTAACAACTGTGACCTGATCTTGAATAAGCAGATATTAATGGATGGATGCATCTCAGATCATTTGTACGTTTTTTTTAATATATAATGGCTACGAGGGAAATCAGACCATTTTATTTCTCCTTAAATGCTGCACATTCAGACTTGCCAGCTACTGTGACATCACAAACCCAGATATGAGGCCCATCTTCCCATTTTAATATCCAGTCACATTTTATATCATGCTGCACTTCTGTACTTCAAAGATGGTTAAAGAGAGAAAGTTGTTGATGCTTGTAGATGTTTTTGTGGTTCTGATCCAGAGACAGGAACAGTTCAAGAGTGATCACAGATAATTTGTGTTTTATTGATTTTATTCCATCCATTATCTATTCCCGCTTAATCCGTCACCGGGTCACCGGGTCTGTCGGAGCCTCTCCCGATGCATAGTAGGCGGAAGGCAGGGGTCCACCTGGACAGGTCGCCAGTCTGTGGCAGGGCCACGTACAAGACAAACAACTCACATCTCCGGGCAATTTAGAACAATCAATTAACCTACCCTGCATGTTTTTGGACCGTGGGAGGAACCCGGAGGGAACCCACACAAGCACGGGGAGAACATGCAAACTCCACACAGAAAGAACCAGGGAATCGAACCTTCTTGCTGTGAGGCAACAGTGCTGACCACTACGCCACCGTGCTGCCCTTTGATTTTATTTATTGATTGATTGTCATTCATGACGCCGTTACACATGCAGAAACATCGCCAGCTCTCTGCCTCCCTCTGCTGCTTGCTGCCGGTACCACATCTGGTACCACATCTGGTACCACATCTGATTCAACATGCTGTTTCTGAAGAAGGATGGATGGACGTCATGAATACTAATTTTGATGACTTTTAAAGAAAAGATAGGAGTTAACACTGTTCTTTAAAAGACATTACTGAGGACTGAGATACTTCTGGACACTTTATGTTGAACGTGTTGGATCTGAGGTTTCCAGCAGATCTCATGGTCCATCATCACACCCAGAAACTTCATTTCATATGTACACCCTCTATTCAAACTTTTACTGTTCCACTTACGATTTCCAAACCAAAAAATTTGTTTTTTCTAAATGTAATGACAGTTTATTTATATCAAACCACTTTTTTAATTTGTTCAGTTCTGAGGGGATTCCCCCTGCACAGAAAATATTTGTGTAGATATATATATTATTATATATCTATATATATATATATATATATATAATATATAAATAATCGATATAGATAATACACTATATATATATATATATCTATATATCTCTCTTATCATCTATCTATATATATATATATATGCATATGAGATATATATAATATATAAGTCTCATCTATATCTATCTAGATCATATACAATATCAGCTGTTGTTATCTCTATCTATATATACTATCTATATATATCCATATCTATATATATATATATACTATACAATATACAATATAGTATATATATATATATATATAATACACAATGAGGAACATGAGGTCGGGCGTGTGACCGATAACCATAAACCAAGTACAGTTGTATTGAGACCAATGCAAAAAATGACAAGATTGCCTGAAAACTGGGTATATGACAGTTTAAGACAGATATAAACCTCTGAAAGTCAGGAAAAGTCAACAGACAAGTCAAAGTCAGTTTTATTGTCAATTCTACCACATGTGAGGCTCATACAGAGAATCGAAATTACGTTACTCTCAAACCCTCGGTGCTGCACAATAAATACATTTTAAACACAAAGTCCAAATTAAAAAGAAACAAGTTATAACATGACGTTGGGTTTAAGAGCCAAAGGCAATAAAATTACAGTAAAAACACTGAAATGTTAGTATGATGATAGACATTATAGTTATGATGAACTGTATTGTAATAATGACGGTGAAATGTACAACAGTTTTAAAGTGTGTGACGGTCCTGCAGGTGTTCAGCTGATCGGTTTGATTAAAGTGACCTGGTGCAAAGTAGGTCCTGTTCTGCCAAAAGTCCTGGTGCAGATACAGAGGTCAGAGTGAGTGAGGGGGGGGCAGGGAGGGAAACGGTGGAAGAGCAGGGAGAGTGTTCAGCGTCCTGACGGCCTGGTGGATGAGACTGTCCCTCAGTCGGCTGGTTCTGGTTCTGGTTCTGGCCCGAAGGGTCCGCAACATCCTCCCTGAAGGCAGCAGACTGAAGAGGCTGTGTGACAGGTGGGTGGGGTCTCTCACGATGCTGAGGGCTTTGGAGTCAGACGGGTCTGTAGATGTCCTGAAGTGAGGGGAGAGACACCAACCATCTTCTCAGCTGCTCTCACGACAGAATATGGGACATTTAAGGAATTGTCGGGAAACTTACCAAGTAAATGTGGAGTTCTGTCTAGAGGCTGCGCAGTACTGCACCCCGCCACCTATCCTAATAACGTTATTCTTAAACACAAAGGTCTGGTTCCTCTGGATTGACTTCCAGGGGTGGAACCAGTGGATACACGTGGATGTTTTGGTTGTTTGAGTAGTCGTGGATGCTCCTGCATCATTCTGTAACCCTGGAAATAGCCGTGAAGTGGGAGGATACCAGACCGTTCAACCAGAGACGCGTTCATGAAGTAACTGAGCGTGACGGGCCAGGCCAGCAGTAACCCACCATTCCCTGCTCAAATATTATTCAGTCCATCATCATCTGTCATGTGACATGCCAACAAACGTCAATGCACAAAAAGTTGTCATGGATTTTAAGTCCAACTATGGAGACCAAAACTGTTTTTGTACCAGCCTGTAAATATGTTTATTCCTGCTGTAAAGTTGGACATTTTAACCTGGAGGTCAGTTAACTCACTGTTGGATCCGGACCCTAGTGGCCAGTGAGGGAACTGCAGGCCTGACGCTTCCAGGATGGATTCCACTTTCCAGTCCGGAACCGTTTGGCTCTTATTGTGAAGTGGGAGCGGAATTTCCGCTGTGGACGTTCCTGGCCCAACCGCGTACGGATCCCGTCCCGGAGCTCGCGATGTCCGGCCTGCAGCTGCTCAAGACGCTGGTGACGGAGAGGCTGACGGCGGCGGCGGAGGAGATCCTGCAGCTGGTGGAGCGGGTGGTGGTGGAGCAGCACGACGAGCTCTTGCGCCGGTACAGGCCGGAGGAGGAGAAGCGGAGTCCGGCCGAGGAGGCGCCTCGGAGCCGTGGAGCCCCTCACACAGGTCCGGCCGTGACTAGCCTTTAATTAGCTGGCTTCTTTTTGTGTGTTTGAGATGTTGAAATCATGTATTTTATTTGTATGTCTGTGGGTTTAAAAGGTTTTATTTACATTTGAACGTAGGCAGTGAGGTCCATGGCAAAACATGGACTGTATAAAAAGAACTGGACAAGCCCCCCGTGACATCACCTCCTGAGAGGGACCGGCTCCACCCAGCCTCGGTTCAGTCTCGTTTAGGCTCCTTTCTACCTATTTAACTTTCATACCTCTGTTCCAAACATTGTTTCTGTCACTGCCTGACACACCTCTGTGTGGTTGCTTAGCAACACATGGACCAGGGACAGTCACCTACTGACGTCAAACATGCGACTGTCTGGGAATATTTTATTCATTTAATTCTGACTTGGAGGAAACCACAACAGCGGCGTGAACAAAAGTCGACGTATGTCATGCGCAACGGTTCTCCTCGTAACCAGTTCAGACTGCCGGGACCCGGCTCAAAGTCCCGACGCCCCCACGGCCATGGTCCGTCAGACACGTGAGAGCATTGTTGGTTGAGGGTTCCCGTGATGCTGAGCTCCCGTAACCTCGTTCAGATGTTGTTTTGGAAGTAAAAGCAGAAGTTCTGATTTGATCAGAACGAGCGTGAAGTGAGACTAGTTAGTCCCGGTGACCCAAAGGCCACATGGGTGTCGGCTCGTCTGAGGCGCTGCGGTGCTCGGTCGTCTGTTTCCGGCTCTGGACGCCTGGACAGATTTAGGCTCACACGAGCCAGCCGAGCTGAAATAACCAACTTGTGGTAGCTCCACCTGGTGACATCACAGGGGGCGTGTCCAGCTCCTTTTATACAGTCTGCAGCCTAGCCGTTGGGGCATCTGTGGCCCACAACCCTGGTTCCTGGTTCTGGGTTAGCTCCGTCAAAGTCACTGCAAGTATTGTTTTGGGCTGGAAGTGGCCCGAAGGTTGTACGCCAGGTTGGACAAGGGTCATGGCATGAAGGCCAGTTACGGTCCAGAGGACCCAAAGAGGCTGCTTCCGTCCATGTCTGGTGGAGCGTTGGGTGTGGTCCGGAAACATCTCCCTTCTGGGCCAAATGTGGGACAAAGAAACCTGCAAAGCTGGGCCAGATTGGGATTGAAGAAGTTTGCTATTGGAGAAACAACCGAAGTCGGTCTGAGGGTGAAGGCTGGCGAGGAGGGAGGCCCGTCTGGGCGCCCGTCCGGAGGCCCGGCTGGAAGCCCGGCTTGGCGCCCGGCTGGAGGCCCGTCTGGAGGCCCGTCTGGAGGCCCGTCTGGAGGCCCGGCTGGAAGCCCGGCTGGAAGCCCGGCTAGGTACCCGTCTGGAGGCCCGTCTGGAGGCCCGGCTAGGTACCCGTCTGGAGGCCCGTCTGGAGGCCCGTCTGGAGGCCCGTCTGGGTACCCGTCTGGAGGCCCGTCTGGAGGCCCGTCTGGAGGCCCGTCTGGAGGCCCGGCTGGAGGCCCGGCTGGAAGCGTTGGGTGTGGTCCGGAAACATCTCCCTTCTGGGCTAAATGTGGGACAAAGAAACCCGGCTGGAAGCCCGGCTTGGCGCCCGTCCAGAGGCCCGCCTGGAGGTCCGGCTGGAGGCCCGGCTTGAAGCCCGGCTAGGCGCCCGTCTGGAGGCCCGTCTGGAGGCCCATCTGGAGGCCCGCCTGGAGGCCCGCCTGGAGGTCCGGCTGGAGGCACGGCTTGAAGCCCGGCTAGGCGCCCGTCTGGAGGCCCGTCTGGAGGCCCGCCTGGAGGTCCGCCTGGAGGTCCGGCTGGAGGCCCGGCTGGAGGAGATGGCTGTGTCCCACATTTGACCTTGAAACTTGTTTGCTGATTTCAGCCACCGCTCCACCAGACGTGTGGTCCTCTGGAACCTGAGTGGCCTTCATGCCCCGACTCTTTGCAAAGCTGGCACAGAACCTTCAGGCCCAAAATTATACTGGCACTGGGCCAAAGTTATCCCAGATCAGACCCATATGTCTTCCCCGGGTACCAGGGTCATGGCAAGTCCTGAAACGGTCTCGATTTGGTCCAGGTCTGTTGGAGAGGTCCTCCCTGAGTCGGCCCCGACATTCAGGGCCACAAAGGAAACTGCAGATGTCGGCCACGTTTGGGCCAAACATTCGTCACAGACGACAAAAGTCAGCAAACCCAAACAAAAGGCGGAGCAAATTGACGAAGGGACATTTTTAGACTAAACAATCGATTAGAACGAGTGAAGCCGTGAGCCGGTTTCTGTACCGGCAGTCGTTTCAGAGGCTCGGTAACGTCTCGCACGTCAACGACCATGACGAAGCAGGTCAGGGACTGTCGGTAACGAAGTGTCTGGTATTTTCTCAAATACCTTCTAAATCATGTGACCCAGTGACTAAAACCTCATCTCAGCTTTGTACTTAAAACAGAAAAATATTATACACAATTTATTATTTACTGCAGTTCAGGGGGCTTTTTAAAAGCTGCTGGTACAAGGAAGGATATGAGACGACCTGCAGTCACAGTTTGGAGTCTGGAAGCTACTCAGGAAAAATTAATGGAACTGTTACTGTAGAGCAGAGGGAGGTGTGTCTTATGTGTGTCTGGTGTGATGCTGCCCTCCAGAGGCGGGCGTGGGAAGTGCAGTGGAACCAGCTGGGACTTCAGATGCCTTCGTGGTTTTCTTTCATTTTCGTTCAAATAACGGTACGGTGAAACAGTCTGGCGGTTGTCTAAAGTCTTTCTCGTGCTCTGCAGGTTCTCCATGGCTCCTAGCTGACGGGCAGCAGGCGGAGCCTCCCATTGTCAAGCAGGAGGAGGAAGAAGAGGAGGAGGAGGACGAGGAGGAGGAGGGGTGGATGGCTCCACAGCTCCAGGACGAAGCTCCTATAGAGGACACTAAAGAGTTCAAGAGCGAGCAGCTGGACTCAGAGTCCGAGGATGCTGTGAAGCTGGAGGTGGAGCTGGAGGAAGATGACGCCCAGCCAGGCACTTCCTGTGAGGGGGCTGACGCTCCGCCCCTTCGGCCGGGTTCTCCGGCTGACGGCGAAGCCGAAAGCATTTCCATTTCCTGTAAAGTCTGCGGGATGACGTTCAGCTACCACGGCTCTCTGAGGAATCACGCAGAGATTCACGCCGACGACGAGCGACGCCTGTGTGGCGTCTGTGGCGAGCCGCAGCCTGACAAGCAGAGCCTGCTGGAGCACCTGCAGACGCACCTCAAGATCCACGTCTGCAAGTTCTGTGGCAAAACTTTCCGGCGGCGTGTGGAGCTGGAGGTGCACACACGCACCCATACCGGCGAGAAGCCGTTCGGCTGCAGGGTTTGCGGGAAGTGCTTCAGCCGCAAGAGCAACATGGAGATCCACATGAGGACGCACACGGGCGAGAAACCACACCGCTGTGACGTGTGCGGGAAGTGCTTCAACATCACCTCGTCCATGATCCGCCACCTCCGCACACACTCCGGCGAGAAGCCCTACAGCTGCCGCGTCTGCTTCAAGGCTTTCGCCGCCAGCTCCGACATGAAGATCCATATGAGGACGCACACGGGCGAGCGGCCATATAGCTGCCCCGTGTGCGGCAAGCGCTTCATGCTCAGCACGCCACTCAAGTACCACATGAAGCACCACACGGAGGAGCGGCCGTACTGCTGCAGCCGCTGCAACCGCAGCTTCAGCGACGTGTACACGCTGCGGCGGCACATGAAGACGCAGGACTGCAAGAGGAAGACCTTCATCCACATCGCAGCTGTGGCGCCGCAGCAGGACTGACCGCGGCCTTGCACCTGATCACTGCATTGACTGATTTACACTCAGCGGCACGACGATTACACATCGTTAATTAAAAAGAAAATGCTTCAAGTGTTTTGCCTTTTTTCTAAATTGTGGCTTGTTTCTTGCTTTCTGCCGTTGCTGAGGTTTCGTGAATCTAAACCTCGGTCCCGGTTTCGAGTCGGGGGTCTGTCCGCTTCCAAGTGAAAGGCGGAAGACCTGGACGGGTCTCCAGTCCATCGTAGAGCCAACCCCACGTGCAGCCCGACTAACCTGAGTGTCTGGACCGGGAACCCGGGACGTCCCAGGAAACATACCAACTCCAGACTCCGGCCAGGATTTCAACCATCGCCTAAGAATAATGAGGCCAAACATTTTCATTTCAAGTTTCGCTGCTAAAAAGACACGAGTGCTGCTGGAGTTGAAACAGGACGATCCGCGGACACTTGGGGGCGCTGGACCCGTTCCAGCTGGACCCGTCTGACCGCGCTGCGGGATGATTGCAGGTTGCAGCAGCCCTCCGCTTGGGGGGGTCCTGAAACTGTCCTTACTCCTGAGTTATGCTCGTCATCAGTTCCACGCCATCATTTACGTCTAGGAGTTCGACGCTCAGAGAAACTCGGTCCGGTTTTGTTCTTCTGTGAGAGGACGTGGAACCGAAGCTTTTATTGCAAATGTTGGATCATAAACAAAAGAGAGGTCATGTGAGGAGGTGGTCTCACGACCGTCGGACGAGTGTGAGAACTATCAGGAACCTCTACAGGACCAAAACACGTCCATGTCCAGGAGAAGCTTCCAGGTCCAATGCTGAGTTCAACGTGGATGTAAAAGAAACTGTAGTTCCTCCGCTGTCCACCAGGACCGGACCCGGCACTAAAGCCACACATTTGTGAGTAATCACGGGTGCGGACGGCTCAGCCAGACGTCTGGTTGTGAGTAAACGCCTAGGAGGAGGAGGAGGAGAGAACCGGGACGCGGCGAGAGATCAAAGAACTGCTGAGCAGGAACCCAAAGAAAACTGAAAAACCAACCAGGCACAAACAGTCCGGACCAGCGCCAGACTCGGACAGGCGAAGCAGAACTGGTCGAAGCACTGAGGACGAACAACCTCAACGCAATACCGCGGCTGTAGGGGGGCCTGGGGGTCCGTGGACTACAGACAGTCCTGACTGAGCGCATCTGAGTCCGTGTTCTTGTATTCATGGGCGTCGCCTCGTTGGTCCACAACCGTCCGTCTGGACGGGAACCAACGTGGTGATCAGGTGACGGCGCCCTGCTGTAGATTAGCAGGTACGTCTAATTACCATCGTCGGAGCTCATTAACTATACCCAAGTCTTGGGGAGCCAATCAAATCAGTCTCTCCTGGTAGAGAGGGTCAGTGGGCGGGGCTATGACAGAGGCGTGATGTAATCTGGATGTCAACTGCAGACGCTGCAGCTGAGGACTAACGAACATTGAGTCGACCCGTGTGAGGTGGATGTATTCAGTTTTACTGACCAGATGTTTGTTGCACAACCGTTGGCTCCGCCCCTTGGATGGGGAGGAACTCTGGGTCATTTTCTTTGTATTTGTGGCTCTGATCCATCGAAGTCAGACGAAACAACCACACAGACACCAACGAGCTCCTGTAGTAGTTTTTTTATTATTGAAATGTTACGTTGGGATTTACAGGCAGGCGGGAACAAACAGGGTCAGTCAGGTCCTCGCAGAGCAGGTTAGGTGACGGGGTCGAGGCACGGCTGGCGTCTACGTCACCTACGACAGTTACGCTGCGAGGAACCGGGTCAATATAACTTAAAACACTGTTTATACACGATGGAGCTGCACGGGCTGCAGGACGAGGGCGGAGACGCCCCGCCGCCGGCCGCTGACCCGCCGCCGGACCAGATTCCTGGTACTGCCATCAGTTTTCCGTTTGGGACCTGATTCTGTAAAGAACTTGCTGCAGGTCCGACATGAGGAGGCGTTACGATGAATTATGTGGTTCAACTTCACCTTAAGGCACAAATAAGAAGAAGAGGGCGCTCGCGGCGTCCACTCAGTGACACGACGGGCAACGGCGCCAGAACTCAACAAGGGTTCAGTTCGGTCAGTGTCGCTCCTGAAAATCCACAAACAATCAATACAACACAACGATAAAGGCGAGGCTATAAGGCCGCAGCTCGGAGCCGTGTGTACAAGCAAGCACGGACGACGACGCCACAGTAGTCGGAGCGGCGGAAACGCGCCACCTGCAGCGCAGGTGCAGCAACCGAACGCAACGCGGCCATGGCGTCGCTCGGTTGGATGAGATCAGCCACTCCGGAATCACATATTTACACAAATAAATTCCTCACTATATCATCATAATAAAAAACATTCACACAAAAATATAACATTTGAATAATTATTAGCACCAGTGTATCAGATAAAATGTACAAAGTTGCATAGTGTCGGGTTGAGCCTGGAAACGGGTGAGCGCGCGAAGTGGCGCCGCGTGTGCGTGACGCACACACGGCCCGTGGTGTTACGGCGTCAGAGCGTAGAGAGAAACGTGACGGAGCCCCGAAGTCCTGCAGATGAAAAAACAACAAAGTGGCGGTCGCCGTGCAGGGACGAGAACGATCACGCTGAACAGAAGACGAGCTGGACGGGACGGACCCGACGTCCACAGAGGGTCGGCCGTCCGTCGGCAGGACCGTCCACGCAGGCAGCTCAACTCGCACCTGAGATACCAGTGGAAACACGGCGGCCCTTATGAGGTGGACCACGTGACCCGGTCCCAGCGAGGGTCGTCTCCATCGGTGGGACCGGGGACACTTTCGGATCGGAGAGGTTTCCCTGCTCAAACACCGTTCAAACCAGCATCAGCTGTCGTCCAGGTCGACACGAGTCTCAGAGGTCCACTGCTGCGAGCCAGGTGTGTTTGAGCAGAGCAACATCTAAAAGGTGCAGGGTGGCGGCGCCAACGACGGCGGCGCCAACGACGGCGGCGCCAACGACGGCGGCGCCAACGACGGCGGCGCCAACGACGGACGAGCCCGCGTTAGTGGCTCGTTTTAGGCCGTATCTCAGATGGAGCCCACGCACAGATGCTCGCCAGCACCCCGAGAGTGAGAGTGAAGAGACCACCAGGAACCGGGAAGAACCGGTTCCTGCTGCTGCGATACATGGTCCTGAAGACCTGCTTCCCCTAAACTCACAGCTTCAGCGAACTCGCGTTACATGCGCGCACTTGTACAGTAAACTCGAGGAGGAGCTCAGATTCTTCTTCCTGACGGCACCAAACGTGTTTCACCTCTCAAGAGTCTTCTCTAAACGTCACATTTAGTCTCCAGCGAAGAAGAACCTGGAGCTGCAGGCCTTCGCTGCGATCCGGAGAAGTTACGGCTTCATCCTGGCATGAAAATGGGGCTGAAAAGTGAAAGCCGGAAACTTTTCATGGGAATAATCGGGAAGCGTGTTCCTTTCCCGTGATAGTCGTGTGGCCGGGGCACGCCGTTACCCCGACGACCAGAGACAAACGCCAGCCAGACGAGTGCGTGACTTGACATAGCGATTGGTGGTCGTCGCGTTAGAGCAGCAGCTAGCGAGCAGCAGCTAGCGAGCCGTGAACGCCCGCCGCTACCCTGGCGCCAGCAGCCGCGGTGCTAACTAACCCCTCACGGCAACGTTTCTGCTGGCTGGCGTTGACGGGGGTCGGAGTCGGGGTCTCTGGGATCCGATGTTGGACCCGTTCTACAGCAGCCAGCTGGCTCGTTATAAACCCCGCCCCCTTTCATTCACAATCAGTCGGAGACTCGGAACTATTCCAGAATATTCCAGTCGTTTACTATTCCGACATGCGTTTGTGTTTCTGGGGCTTCTTCTTTCGGTTAAAACGGACCACCACTTCCAAAATGTTCCGCTCAACTTCCCATGAAAAGTTTCTGCAACTTCCCTGCCCTCTGCAGACCGGACCCTGACATCCAGACACTGTCCCTGCAACAGAACCTGGATCTGGAGGCGACATGACAAGGAAGCAAATGTGTGAAGTTTTCATCTGCTTCACTCCAGTTTTCTCGGGACTTCGGTGGCTCCAAGCGGAGCTACACTGAGTTTATGTGAAATCTTTACGCAACGACGCCCCCTGCTGGAGGTAAAAGAAAAATACTGTTGAAGAAGAAGTGAAACCCTTTCCCTGCTGAGCGTCGGGAACGTAGCTTTGGGAGGAAGAAGATTCCTTCACGTGTTCTGACGACATGTGGGCTTGACGCTAAAACAGTGTGTAGCTGTTGTGTCACCCACGCGGTGGGCGTGTCCACAGACAAGCGGAACACGCCCAGACTTCCTGCGTGGAGCAGACGGCTGCAGTCACATGGGGTTGTGGTTGTGGTTTCTGCGAGGTTTCTCCACCTCTGCACGGCTTCTCTGCGCCGCTGAGTTCCTTCTACTGAAGCCACGTCACGGCGTCTCCTGAAAAACAAACTTCGCTCTCGTGAACGCGGCTGAAATGTTGGCAAAGAGAATCTGAGTGTAAAAAAATGTTTTGGTAAAAGTTGGCATGTTAGCCAGAGTGTTAGACGTGAGTAGCAGGAGGGGAGGGGGTGTGCTGGATGGAGGACAGAGGGCGGGGCTAAGGCCTCTCCAGGGATGGCGTGTTGAAGCAGCCATCGGGTAACGTGTTCTTGATGTCGACGAGGTTGGCGATGTCGGCACGGATCTCCCTGATCTGCTCGTCGTAGTTGCGGATCATCTCGTCCTGAGTATTCGCCACGTCTGTCAGCTCCGCGAGCTTCCTGTCCAGCTCGATGTCGACTATCGTGCCCTTGGCCCTCTTTAGAGACTCGTCCATCTCGTTCAGCTTGCTCAGGTCCACCTTGTCGATGTTTCCTGGGGAGGAGACAGAGCAACGTTAAACCCAATCTCCGTTTGCCGTTGGTTTGGTGGCGTTGGCTGCCAATGACCCACTTCAACCTTTATTAAGTGGAAGCAAAACAGTCACAAAAGTATCAGGCAAGCGTTTCTGGATTGAGGTAAAAGTCTCACCGAGCTGATCCATCAGGGAAGTGATGAGTTTCAGCACCGTCTTCACCGTGTTCTTGGCCTTGCGGGCGTTGTCCTCTGCCTCCTTGGCGTTGTCTGATGCCTGCAGGACAGAAGAGGATTAACGTGATCTGTAGAACGATGTCAATCAGGTTCAAAGTGAGCAGACGGAGTTCCTACCATCCCGGCCATCATCATGTCACGGTCGGCCTCGATCTTCTTCCTCTCCAGCTCCTTCTCAGCGTCGCTCAGCTGATCCATCATGTCGTTGACCTCCTGCTCCAGCTTGGTGGTGTTCTGCAACGCCTTCTCTGCATCCTCCTTGGTCTTGGCGGAGCCCTGAGAGGAACCACGTTCATGTTTGGTGAGGAGGAGGAGAAGGAGGATGGAACCAGTGAAGAACCAGCAGTCAAAGGCTCTTTACCTTCTGTACGTCACTGGCGATCTTCTCAGCCTGCTGTGCCTTCTCCTTGGCCTCACGGGCGTCGGCGGCGGCGTTGCCGAGTGCCGCCTCCGCCTGCCTGGTCTTCCCAACTGCCGCCTGGATGGTGGCGTTGATGACGGGGATCTTCTTCAAGGCTTCCTCAGCAGCGGTCTTGTTGTCGTTGACCCTCCGGTCGAAGTCTGCGGTTTGTGATGACAAGTTTTTACCAGGTGTGTGTTAACACAATGCCAAGAGGGAAAGACAGCAGCAATATGGAAAGGATTTGTTTGTTCTCACTGAAAAGAACATGGAAGCATGACTGACATTCACAAAACTACACAAAACATGTCCAGAACCACGTTTGGGTTAGACCAGCAGAAACCCCTCAGAGCCACTGTCAAGCACGGTGGTGGAGGGTCGGTGGTCTGGACCTGGACACCTGTCAGTCACTGAGTGGACCATGAACTCCTCTGTAGACCAGAATGTTCTGGAGACACATGTGAGGACCTCTGACTGACAGTCATTAAGCAACTAGATTTGTTAAAGACCCACTACGATCACATTGTTTTTTATAAAGATTTTACACAAACCAAAGAGATAATTATACACTTTCATGCTGAGTAGCTTCAGTTAGAGGAAGCATTTCAGGGTTTTTGTTAATGTTCAGGTTTGGTCTGCAGGTTTGTCCATCTTCCAAGCATGACACAAACGCAGGAAGTGATGCAGCAGGTGGTGCCCCAGTACCTCTCAGGTCGTCCAGGATGTTCTTGGCCTCTCTGAAGGTGGACTGGCCCTTCTTCGCCGCCTCCTCGGCCTGAGCTTTGGCGGCGTCCACTCGTGCCAGCAGCTGGTCAGCGGTCTGCCATGCAGCAGGAGGACACACATGCTCTTAGATGGTTCCAGGAAGACGGCGTGTGTTGGTCAACGGCGTGTGTGGTCAACCCACCTGCTGCTCGCTCTTGCCTTTGTCCAGCAACTTCCGGACCTCCAGTTCTTTGGGCTTCAGGTCATCTCGCAGGTCGTTGTACTCCTTCTCCGTCTTGTCTATCAGCTTGTCAAGATCTGACGCCTCCTTCTTGATCTTGTTGGCTTCATCCTGAGGACAAAAACCATCAGTGGTCCAGACAGACAATATGATCTCCTGACGGTTCTTGATGGTGGAACTCACTTCCAGGGATTTGGTGTCAAACGGTGGTAGACTGGTCAGGTTGGCGAAGATCTCCAGAGCTTTGTTCCCAGCCTCCTCTGCCTCTGCCTTCACCTTGTTGGCCTGTTTCTCCAGACTCTTGGCGAGATCCTTCGCTTCGTTGTATCTGGACAGAAAACAGGCAGAGAACATGAGGAAATCTGTCGTTCTGCATCCGGCAGCATTTAAAGTTACGACTGCTGGAGATGCACATGATCACAAACTCCTTAAAAACAGACATGAAACAAGAAAACGGAATCAGCTGTGAAGACAGATGAGAGTCAAAATGGCACCAATGAGAGGAAACGTGGTTTCAGAGAGAGAAAGTTGGGCTGCATGAGGAAGCTGCTCATGGACTACAGCTCACGACCACCCTCGGGGGTTCTTCTTCCTTCCTGAAAGTCAACGTGGAACCAGTAGTGGAACAAATCCGAGCCGGGCCGTGGGCGGGGCCTTTAAACCCAAATAATAAAGCTCATGATAACATCGTTTTACAACATACACACGCCCACAGCAGCGGGGTTACAAGCTTCAGCACCACGGAGAGCGACGATGTCATCGAGCGGACATGAGGCTCCGTGGTCACCATCACAGCCCCCCCGAGGGCCCGCCGCTGCGTAGATCGTGTTCTCACGTACTTCTTGTTGAGCTCGTCAATCTCCTGGCTCGTCTTCCCCTCTCCGTCCAGAGTCTTTAGGAGCAGGTTGTACGCTTTGGTGGATGTGTCGTTGGCATCCTTGGCGATCTTCTCAATCTGGTCAGCGTCCATTTTGTGCCTGCAGAGAAACACAGTGACATTAGTGGGGGCCCCTGAGGCTAAGGCGCTTCGCCCCGCCTGATGTAGATGCCGCAGTCTTACTTGTCGGCGAGCCGCCGGGCCTCCTCAGCCAGCAGTGTCATGTTGTTGGGTTCTCCGGTGCCACCAGGGGATTTGATGTCCTGCAGAAGACATTGCAGCTCAGTTAAAGAAGCTCTTGGAGCTTTGATGGTTGCCCTGACGACAGCGACCTGACTCACCACTTTGCTGACGGCATCCTTGGCCTTGTCCAGCTCCTGCCGAGCTCGGTCGATCAGGCTTTCAGCGTCCCGGACTCGGTTGCGGGCTCGGTCGGCCTTGGCGCCAGTGTCATCCACCGTGTTCCGGATGCTCTGCAGGCGTTTCCACTGGGTGGTCAGGGTGTTATTGATGCCGTTCAAGCGGTCCAGCAGACCTCGGTCCACATCTGCAGAGTCAGAGTCGGGTTCAGTGAGCATGTCCTGAGGGGATGCCAGCCAACTTCCTGCTCCGCTATTACAGCATGTTGGCGGATCTTTGGATTGTTGGTACCTTTGCTGGCCTGAGCTTCCTCCAGCAGGTCCATGATGGCCTTCTCCGCCTCCTTCAGTCGAGCCTCAAATGCCTCATCGGTGACGGTGTCCTGCCCCGAGCCAAGGTTATCAATCAGAGTCTGAAGGTCGTGGAGCTTCTGCCTCTGCTGGTTCACCTGGAAGCACAAAGACTTTAATTCCCCTGCATGAACAACAGAGCATGAACCCCTCAGCACCAAATGGTCCTCACCTTGTCTCGGACCAGACTGTAGCAGGAGGGACACTGCTGGCAGCCTGGCGCGGAGCGGTTGTAGAAGTAGTTCTCCTCGCACATGTCACAGCGGGCTCCAACGAAGCCGGGCCGGCACTCGCAGCGGCCGTCGTCCTTACACTGACCTGACTGGGAGCCTTCAGGATCGCAGTCGCAGGCTGCAGACCACACAAGGAAAAGATGTGATATCCTGCAGATCTGAGTAGCAACTCGTTTACAGCAAGGGTTCCTGGGGTTCCCCAGGGATCTGTACTACGCCCACTTCTCCTTGGAATATATACCACTTCCTTCTTTGTCATCATCAGTTCTCATGAAGTCTTGAATCACTAAAAGTTCCTGGCTGGTACAAAAAACTGGGTCCTGGTCCCCAGAGTCAGATGTATGATACAAGACAGGGAGAATCGTCATGTTCCTCACCTGGTAAACAGATCTTGACTGGCACAGCCAACATCTGTCATCAGGTTTGCTACTTAGCACGTTTGATGAATTTGACCGAGCTGTAAATAAAATCAGCCCTGTGCACATTCTGACCAATACGCCATCACTTAAAGATTTATTCTTCAGAGACGGATGGGTGACGTAACAGAGGGAGGCATCTGTCCTACAGACCTCCTCTTCAACAGTCTACTAAAGCAGCGGTTTACTGTTGCAGCGACACGCACATAAACATCTTATTTATGACATACTCTTTGGAAGTAGGGACGCTGCCACGCTTACGTTTGCATCCAGAAGAGCTGAAGCCGAAGAAGTTGACCTCACAGCGTTCGCACTGCAGGCCAGCTACACCCGGCTGGCATTCGCACTGCCCCGTAGTGATGTCACACTGACCATTGGTGGAGCCGATGGGGTTACAGTTGCACCTGAGGAGATGGAAACATCAGAAACAAAGCAGCAATAAAAGGTGGGAACAATCTGATGAAAGGATCTTCTACACCCACAGTGATCTGGTCGTCTGTCAGTGGGACCGTGGACGGATGTCGGTTGGTATGTAGCTGTCAGAACTGAATTTAGACAAAAAACAAACCTCCACTTCCTCCTAATGACAGAAGATGATGGGCTGAGTAATATTTCTTCCTTCCATCTGGACGGGTCCTCTGAAAACATCTACTGGTCCTGTTATTTGGACCTCCAGATGCCTGTAAGCTGCAGGTCGGCGGGTTTTTACGTAAACATTTGAAACCCACAGTAACAGGTCTGGGTGTAAAACGTCGGCTTTAACTTTAACGCTCATATTAGTTCAGAGGTCAAGTCCAGCTTCTTTCTGCAGCCGCTGGCCAAGGTCAAGCCTGTTTTTTCTGGACGTCACTTTGAGATCGTAATCTTGCTTTTACCAGGTTCAGATTATCGTAAAGCACTTCACGCTGAGTTGGCCACAAGTCACTCGCCGGATTGCAGTTAGTTCAAAATGCTGCTCGACTTTTAACCGATGCAGGAAAACGGGAGCACGTGACTCCGATTTTAACGCCACTTCATTGGCGCCTCGCTCGTTTTCAAACGTCTTCGTGGTCTCGGTCCGACCCGCTCCAGCCGTTCACTCCTTCACGCTCCCTCGGGTCTCGGATCAGCTGTTGTTGGTCGTCTCCGAGACGGACGGGAAGCGTGGAAGTGAGCGCCGTTTTAGTCGCCGCTCACAGCCGTGGAACAAGTCGTCGTCACACAGACTCACTTCCCGCTCTGAATTCCTCCCTGAAAACACATTTATCCTCTTTGGCCTTTGAACTCGGAGGCCTCGACTTTACCGTTTCAGGTTTGTTATTAAGTTTTATATCTGTTTTTACATATTTCACAGGCCTGTACAAAGAGACTGCAGAGACCAGTTCTGGGTTGGTCTGGAAAGGTGTAGGCTGCTAGCCAGGAACCATTTTAGGACCCTTCCCGGTCGACTAACTGGACCACGAGCCACCAGCAACCGAAACCAGCGTTGTCAGAGCTGACACCGTCACTCAGCCCAGACCTCACCCACCCACCCACGAGTCAAGTGGCTGCAGGGTCCTAGTCCTGGTTTCGGCTCCCCTAGTCCTGGTTTCGGCTCCCCTAGTCCTGGTTTCGGCTCCCCTAGTCCTGGTTTCGGCTCCCCTAGTCCTGGTTTCGGCTCCCCTAGTCCTGGTTTCGGCTCCCCTAGTCCTGATTTCGGCTCCCCTAGTCCTGATTTCGGCTCCCCTAGTCCTGGTTTCGACTCCCCTAGTCCTGGTTTTGGCCCCCCTAGTCCTGGTTTCGGCCCCCCTAGTCCTGGTTTCGGCTCCCCTAGTCCTGGTTTCGGCTCCCCTAGACCTGGTTTCGGCTCCCCTAGTCCTGGTTTCGGCTCCCCTAGTCCTGGTTTCGGCTCCCCTAGACCTGGTTTCCCAGAGTCACGTTTTTTTGTGATTTCTTAGGAAGTGAGGTCATCAGCATATTTTATGATAAACAGGTGGACTGCTGACCAGAACTCACCGTTCACAGCCGCTGCCGCTCCGCAGGTTGAAGAATCCGGGCTGGCAGGCGCTGCAGTCGCGTTCAGCCACGTTGGGAAGACACGGACACTGACCGGTGCCCTGAGAACAGCTGGTCTGCTGACCAATCGTTCCCAGCGGCGAGCAGGAGCAGGCTGAGGAGGAGGAAGACGTCAGAAGACTTTTAGCTTCATCACCTCTTTGTTCCATGATCCTACATGTGCATTTCAGGGTTTGGAAAACATTCTTACGCCTGCACTTCTCAGCGGGGTTGGTGGCCAGGGCGTTGCCGTAGAAACCCTCCTTGCAGCGGTCGCAGAAGAAGCCGGCGGTGTTGTAGATGCACTTAAGACACTCTCCGGTCTCGCGGTTGCAGTTGCCCACGGCGTTGGGGTCAATATTGTCGCTGCACTTGCAGGCGCGGCAGGCTCGGACCGGCCCGTTCTGACCTAGTGGGTCCCCGAAGAACCCATCGTCACAGAGCTCACAGCGCTTACCTGCACACAGGTGAGGTCACCAAGGGTTTTTCAGGGTTAGCTCATTTATTTCCCTCACTGACCAGGTGTGTGTTTCGGATGCCCAGGCCCCGCTCAGGTGCAATGTAGGTACCTGTGGTCCCAGCAGGACAGTTGGTGCACACCACCTCGCTGGTTTGGGGGACGACGGCACAGGTGGCTCGAGCTGGACAAGGACATAGCTGACAGTCGGTGGACGTCCCCTGCGTGGCGTCGCCATAGAATCCGTCCTCGCAGCGTTCACAGCTCAAACCGCCAGTGTTGTGCTGACAGTCACACGCTCCTGGAGGGACAGAAGAAGAAAGGAAAGATGACTTCACCTGCTGACAGCAGGCCAACCAGAGAACTAGTAAAAACCAGCCACAGCATTCTGTAAACAGTCAGTAAACCAGAACTAATAAAACCAGAGGTCTGTTCAATCCAGCAAACAAGCCAGTCAGAGAACTAGTAGAAAACCACCAACCATGAAACCGGTCAGAGCACGAGTCAGAAAGCCATAAAAACCAGTCAAAACTGGTGGGAGTGCCCGAAAAAAATCAAACCCAGAACCAATTACACCTGGTGGGAGTACCCGAAAAAGTCAAAACCAGAACCAGTAACACCTGGTGGGAGTCCCCTGAAAAAATCAAAACCAGAACCAGTTACACCTGGTGGGAGTACCCGAAAAAGTCAAAACCAGTAAAACCTGGTGGGAGTCCCAGAAAAAGTCAAAACCAGAACCAGTTACACCTGGTGGGAGTACCCGAAAAAGTCAAAACCAGTAAAACCTGGTGGGAGTCCCAGAAAAAGTCAAAACCAGAACCAGTTACACCTGGTGGGAGTACCCGAAAAAGTCAAAACCAGAACCAGTAACACCTGGTGGGAGTCCCCTGAAAAAATCAAAACCAGAACCTGTTACACCTGGTGGGAGTACCCGAAAAAGTCAAAACCAGTAAAACCTGGTGGGAGTCCCAGAAAAAGTCAAAACCAGAACCAGTTACACCTGGTGGGAGTACCCGAAAAAGTCAAAACCAGTAAAACCTGGTGGGAGTCCCAGAAAAAGTCAAAACCAGAACCAGTTACACCTGGTGGGAGTACCCGAAAAAGTCAAAACCAGAACCAGTAACACCTGGTGGGAGTACCCGAAAAAAATCAAACCCAGAACCTGTTACACCTGGTGGGAGTACCCGAAAAACTCAAAACCAGTAAAACCTGGTGGGAGTACCCGAAAAAGTCAAAACCGGAACCAGTAACACCTGGTGGGAGTCCCTGAAAAAGTCAAAACCAGAACCAGTAACACCTGGTGGGAGTCCCAGAAAAAGTCAAAACCAGAACCAGTTACACCTGGTGGGAGTACCCGAAAAAGTCAAAACCAGAACCAGTTACACCTGGTGGGAGTACCCGAAAAAGTCAAAATCAGAACCAGTAACACCTGGTGGGAGTCCCTGAAAGAGTCAAAACCAGAACCAGTAACACCTGGTGGGAGTCCCCGAAAAAGTCAAAACCAGAACCAGTAAAATCTGGTGGGAGTCCCAGAAAAAATCAAAACCAGAACCAGTAAAATCTGGTGGGAGTCCCCAAAAAAAAATCAAAACCAGAACCAGTAAAATCTGGTGGGAGTCCCAAAAAAAATCAAAACCAGAACCAGTAACACCTGGTGGGAGTCCCTGAAAGAGTCAAAACCAGAACCAGTAAAACCTGGTGGGAGTCCCCGAAAAAGTCAAAACCAGAACCAGTAAAACCTGGTGGGAGTCCCCGAAAAAGTCAAAACCAGAACCAGTAAAATCTGGTGGGAGTCCCCGAAAAAAATCAAAACCAGAACCAGTTAAACCTGGTGGGAGTCCCTGAAAAAGTCAAAACCAGAACCAGTAAAATCTGGTGGGAGTACCCGAGAAAAAGTCAAAACCAGTAAAAACCAATCCTATAAAATGTTAGTAAACCAGTGTCACAAAAGCAGCCAGAAACCTGTTAAAGCTGTCAGTAATACAATCAGACAGAACCAGTAAAACCAGTCAATGGTTTAAAAAAAGTGTTCATAATCCTGTCAGAGAAACAGTCTGTAAAACAGTAAAACTGGTCAAAGTAGCACTAAAGAGAGAACCAGTTAATAAAGGAAACATTAACCAGCAGAAACCCATTAAAACCATTAATAACTGGCCAACCAACCAACCAACCAACCAACCAACCAACCAACCAACCAACCAACCAGACCAGTAAAGAAACCAATGCAAATGATCTGAAACCAGTAACAGAACCAGTGAGTCAGTGGGAAGCAGTCTGTCCAGGAGTCGGTAACCCCGCCGGCCCCGTGTTACCAGTGTCAGGGTGGCAGGCGTCGCTGTGTCCGTTGCAGTTGCACGGCTCGCAGACGCTGAAGGCGCCGAGCTCTGGCTGTGCGCGGCGGTATCCCAGAGTGCACTGTTCACAGTGCTGACCCTGGTAACCCTGAGGACATGTGCACTGCTCCACCCAACGAGCCGGGATGCCAGGGCCCCTCCTCGCTGTTACCAAGGAGACGTCATCCAGGTAACCAGCACCTGCAAGCAGGGTTCATTAGTAAACGGTTAAGGCTTTGCATCCTGCGGCGTGGCGTGCTCGAGCTGCGTACTCCTCTCGCTGTAGGTGCCGCGGATCTTGATGGCCGTCAGGTTGTGGAGAAGTTTCTGGAAGTCAGAGTGGCTGATGGGCGGCCTCCAGGGGTAGTCGGTGCTGTCGTGGAGCCTGAAGCAGAAGCAGAAGTTTAAAACCATCACCAGACACAGGTCCAGTCTGAGCCAGCACCAGCTGTTATTCAACCAGAACCCGTCTCACCTGAACACAAAGGTCTGCTTGTTCTCGTTGGGGTAGGCGTTGCCCTGGGCGATGAGTGGGACCGCCACACGCAGGCCGGCCCCCTCCAGTATCAGATCCTCTGCAGACAGACGAGTGTCCCGCCGCTCCACTCGGAAATTCATGCTCAGGTTTTGGCCGTAACTCAACATCTGGTTCCCCAGGAACTTTTCTGCAACGTAGAAAACAAGATGATTAAAAAGAAACAATCACACAAACGAGCAAACAGACGTTAACATCAAACAACCACAAGATAAACATGAGACCCTCCTCCACGTCCAGAGGAGACAGTTCATCTGGTCGGGAGGTGTCCTGGACAACCAGGAGGAGTCCCTGAGGAAGACCCAGGACACCCCAGAGATCACATTGACTAGTCAACCTGGAAACACCTCAGTATTCCTGGAAGACCTGGAAGATCCGACTGGAGAGGAGGTCTGGACCTCTCTGGACCCACCACGTGAAACTAGATAAGCTAAGGCTGATGGATGTCCGATGTCACGGACGATTCCTACATGTGGTGCCTCTAAATAAAAGGAAAAGTCTGACCCATTAGTAACGGGTCATTTTATTTCTGTAGAGGATTCCTGGGATGGCGATATCGCAGGTGGCGAGGACACGTGGAGGTGTGTTTTACCTGGCGCTACGAAGTACATGGGTAGGTAGTCGTCTGACACGAGGGACACTTCCCGCCTGCTGGAAGACCACTGGACGGAGACGCCGGATCCATCCCGCTGCTGACCGGTCCACTGCTCGTCACCTGACACACAAACACGCCGTGAACACAGAACTCCGCTGTGGGTCATTATGTCCCGACTCAGGACTGCGGGCGCCGTTACCTCGGTCGAAGGAGGAGCTGATGGGGTGGACGCTGTAGCCGTCGGCGCTTCCGCACACCGATGAGTGCTGGAAGCAGAAACACGGAGTGCAGCCCTGAGGGTTGTTGGGGTCCATGTTGAAGAAACCCAGCTTACACCTGACCAGGTGAAACAGCAAAACCACGCGTCACATCAGCGAATTCACCTCAAACCTCAGCCGTTCGGTTGAAACTCGACTGGATGTTGTCTGGCGACGGCGGCGTCTGCGTTACCTGTCGCAGCTGAAGCCTTCCACGTTGTCCTTGCAGCGGCACTGACCCGTGTTGACATCGCACTCCTGAGTACTGCCTGAAGGCGAGCAGGAGCACGGCCTGATGGACAGGAGGGACACGCACGCTCAACGTCACAGACGCCACTAAAGTTATACAACTCAACTTTTACAATCAACTCATCCAGGGTCACATTTCCTCCGACTCAGAAGTAGCGCCAAGTCGGTGGTTGACCCGTCACTGCCCCCTGGTGGAATGATGAGCGGCATGAGGCGGGACTGATGGAAACCATGTTTGAAACGGTACCCACATGGTAGCCACGCCGCAGCCACATGGTAGCCACATGGTAGCCACGCTGCAAACACATGGTAACCACGCTGCAAACACATGGTAGCCACGCCGCAAACACATGGTAACCACGCTGCAAACACATGGTAGCCACGCCGCAGCCACATGGTAGCCACGCCGCAGCCACATGGTAGCCACATGGTAACCACGCTGCAAACACATGGTAACCACGCTGCAAACACATGGTAGCCACGCCGCAGCCACATGGTAGCCACGCCGCAGCCACATGGTAGCCACATGGTAGCCACGCCGCAGCCACATGGTAGCCACATGGTAGCCACGCCGCAGCCACATGGTAGCCACGCCGCAGCCACATGGTAGCCACGCTGCAAACACATGGTAGCCACGCCGCAGCCACATGGTAGCCACATGGTAGCCACGCTGCAAACACATGGTAACCACGCTGCAAACACATGGTAGCCACGCCGCAGCCACATGGTAGCCACGCCGCAGCCACATGGTAGCCACATGGTAACCACGCTGCAAACACATGGTAACCACGCTGCAAACACATGGTAGCCACGCCGCAGCCACATGGTAGCCACGCCGCAGCCACATGGTAGCCACATGGTAGCCACGCCGCAGCCACATGGTAGCCACATGGTAGCCACGCCGCAGCCACATGGTAGCCACGCCGCAGCCACATGGTAGCCACGCTGCAAACACATGGTAGCCACGCCGCAGCCACGGGGCAGCCACGCCGCAGCCACGGGGCAGCCACGCCGCAGCCACGGGGCAGCCACGCCGCAGCCACATGGTAGCCACGCCGCAGCCACATGGTAGCCACGCCGCAGCCACATATTGACAACTACGGCTGGCAGAGTTCATCTCTACGTTTTGCAGACGACGTGGTTCTGCTGGGCTCGTCGAGCCGTGATCCTCAGCTCAACAGTTCACATCTGTTTGAAGCAGCAGGATGAGGATTCTCACCTCCAGATGGGAGACCATGGTCCTCAGTCAGAGAAGGAATGTCCTATCTAGGTTCTGTGGGTTCTGGAGGAGTTAGTAAGGAGGGACCAGATGGAGGACAGAAGCGACTGGGATGAGTTTCCTCTGCAGGGTATCTGGACTCTCCTTCAGAGATCTCTCTTCTGATTCCGGCCGTGGTCATCTTACATCTCAACTACATCACCAGTCTCCTTGCTGGCCCACCAGCATGTGCCCTGAAACCATCACAGATCACAGCTCCTGCCACACCTCAACCCACTGAGCTCCACAGGTTTCCAGAAGTTCAAGTCATGATACCCCTCTTGTAGCAGGTTTTGCAGCTCCGCACTTCCACTCACCTGGATTTGCCATCCCAACCTACAAGACTGTAGTTGGGAGCCAGCTGATGTTTACTGCAGTCTGGCTGCATTAACGAGGCCCGTCTTCATCATCAGCCAATCTGCACTAAAACACTGCTTTTGAAAGCTCTCCGAGGTCTGAGGAACCGGTCTGGGGATCAAAACGGATTCAGGTTCCTTGTCCATGTTTCACGAGTGATATGTCAGGCTTGGATGAGCTGCTGCCACAGATCCCTGTCCAGATGACGAGGAACTGTGGGTTTGTACACAGACCTTACCGGGTTTGGAGGTCCCCATCTGGACCCTAGCAGGCGGTAGAGGAACTGTGGGTCTGGATCTGGACCTTACTGGAACCGGTAGAGTAACTGCAGTTCCTCATCTGGACCCTAGTGGTCAGTATTGGAACTGTGGGTCAGTTCTGGATCCAGACCCTAGTGGTTGGTAGAGGAACTGTGGGTCCAGGTTCATTGCAGCTCTGAAAACTGGATACGACTGTGATTGGCTTTGACTCAGCAGCCACTGATCAATATGGGACGGTGTCATCTGCTGACTGAAAACAATCGCCTCCAATCAGCAACCTAAACGTCCTTCCACTTGTTTATTTCCAGGTTTTGTTTCCATCTTTTAAGGGGAAATAGAGAACTTCAAGCAAAGCAGAGCTCAGATCCCTCAGAGAAGTGCAGATGCGTGTGTCAAATTAATACCAACTCTTATTCTGGCGTTGAATTCTTCTCAAAAATGAGTCACCTGATGTGAAACTCAGCAGAAATGTCTTTAAAACAACCAAGGAGGGGGACATGTTCATGCTGGCCTCAGCAGACCCTTCCAGACCTCCAGGCGTCTTCAAACTCAATCACTGAACTTGTGGTTGCTCAACAGCTGCAGGACACTGGAAGTTTGTCTGCATGAGTCCAGCAGAGGGGGCTGTCAGACCAGAAGAACCAAAGATTGGTTTGTTTTCATAGATACAAACGAGGAAAAAAAGGTCTTTAGTGCCAACAGTTGGTCACATGTCCAGCTGCAACTGAGGCGGCTGAGCGAGTTAAAACGTTGGTTACGATGGTTAAGATGGAAACAGATTCAGTCTGGTGCAGGTCGGCAGCGGGAGCGCCCCGGAGCCCGCGGAGGGAGCGCCCCGGAGCCCGCGGAGGGAGCGCCCCGGAGCCCGCGGAGGGAGCGCCCCGGAGCCCGCGGAGGGAGCGCCCCGGAGCCCGCGGAGGGAGCGCCCCGGAGCGAGCACCCCGGAGCCCGCGGAGGGAGCGCCGACCTGCACCACCGCATTTTAAGAACTCCTTAATGAGGCCTGCCTGAGATTCCTGCTCTAAAATGATATTTCCGATTCAAACGAGTAAAAGTCAGCAACTACAATGACAATCTGAACAAATATTGAATTAAAAATGAAGACGGCAGCAGAGAACAATTAAACTTCCTCTGAGGGAACGCTGCTCTGCATCATTTCAGCTGTATCCAATCAGAACCAAGACTACGGCCTTCCGAGACACCAGCTTGGAGTTTCCCGCGGTCGTCCACTCCCACCGCCAACGCAAACAATCCGAGACATCAGAAAGGATTTTGATTGTTACGGAGTCGTGCGACTTTTTCCTTGGATCTGGTCTCTGATGGTGAAACACCAGAGATGAGGCAGAACTCGGAGCTGGAGTGGTTTTTTCTGTCCGAGTGGTCGTCTCACCGTGTGTTTTTGCTCGACGTTGATACAGCTGGCCGTTATCACTTCCTCGTCTGGAACCGCCATGCGACCACCCGTTAACCAGCCTCGGCTAAACGCGACGGTCCTGTTTGATTTCCCCGTCGAGTCCACATATGAAACGTCTGCCAGCAGCTCTGCACATTTCGGCAGGTCGGCTGAAGGAGTCGGAAGCGAGGCTAGCTGGGCGTGTCCCCGTTGGCAACAAGGTCTTCAGAACCCAACAGGTCACATGACCCATTCCATGATCATCATAAAACACACGATGTTTCAAACGATGAACTGTGGTTCTGTTTTGATTTCCTTGACTCAGAATTAGATTAAATGTAACGACCTCCAGCAGTCGCCACGGTCGACGTCAGTCGGCTCGCCACTGCCCCTGGTGGATGCATTACTTAGTAACCACACAAACAAATGATGAATGGAGGCATGTAGGGGGTGACGGAGACAACACAGACAGATGCCGTCATCCACGAGTGGATTTTCACTGAAACGACCCGTTAAACCGTGTGTAATGTTTGTGTGAGCAGGACTTGCTTCCGGACTCTGGTTCAGGTGTGTGTCGTACCTGCAGCCCGCCTCCGTCAGACTGTGATATCCTGGCTGGCAGCGGTCACACTTCTCTCCAGTCACTCCTGGTTTACACGCGCACACGCCTCTGCTGTCACACTGCGGCGACTCGGAGCCTGCGGACACACGGCAGGCGTCAGCAACCTTCAACCACATGTAAACAATCACCTCCCATCAGCGGGTCCAGGTGAGCAGACCGGCTGCAGGAACTCACTGAAAACACCGCCACATCTGCAGACTTCAGTCAGACCTCCGCTGACGTGACGAGGAGAGAATGAATGACAAGGAGAGGGGAGTGGTGGTGTTGGGTGTGGAGGACCCAGGTTCCAGCCCAGGGCTGCCCACAATGGTAAATCACTGGGGACCCCTGAGCAAGGCCCTTAACTCCCAATTGCTCCCCGGGGCGCTGCCCTGCTAGCAGCCCCACTGCTCACTAGTGAAACTAGTTGATGGGTTAAAAGCAGAGACTCATTTTGGTGTATCGTACATACGTGCACGATGTCACACTGACAAGAAAGATCAGAAGAAGAAAAAAAAAAAAAAAAAATGAATGTGTCTGAACGGAGCGCGCCGAAGGACGAAGACCGGAACCACCAAACATGGGCACCAAGGACAACAACTGACCCCCGAAGAGGCATGACGAGCAAACGACACGTCTTGGTGGAGTTAGTTTTGTGTGTTTCTGTCACCTGATGCAGGTTTTTCTTGTGGAAACGGGAACATCTAAATGTGACCTCAGTGCTGCTGACCTGTGGCGAGTTCAGGTGTTCCTGGGAAACCTCAGCATCTAAAGGTTCATTCTTTACCTCCCTCATCGACTTCCAGCCTGCTTCCTGCCCTGGAGATCAGTCTGTTAAAAGCTCGGCCTTTCTTCAACATAAACCCGCCGCGACTCACCGACAGGGCTGCAGCTGCAGGGCCGGCAGGGCCCGTCCATGTGCTCCCTGTAGTAGTAGTCCAGGCAGCGCTCGCAGTTGGGCCCGTCCGTGTTGTCAGCGCAGTTCCTGCAGTGGCCTCCGTGACCCGTGGCCCGGTACAGCTCCGCGTCGAAGTAACACTCGGAGCTCCTCCCGTTGCAGCTGCAGGCTGGAACACAGACAGACAAAACAGTCCCAACAGTCACCAACAGTCCCCAACCACTTCTACATGGAAGTAGGAGCTTCTGTGCAAACACAGCAGTTCCTGCTGCTGGCAGGATCCTCCAGGTTCCAGTCGACAGATGAAGCCGACTGTGGGATAAAAATAAAGATACCCATCTGCACTGGAACAACGATTTCCACAATCCCGAGACTCTGGCCTGAAATCAGCCGCTGCAGCACGTGTCCTGCTCTATGGTCAGCTCGGAGACCCTTCACATGGACCAGTTATCCAAACCAGTAGCTCCCAGTACAGGCAAGCCAGGGCAATCCGTTCCTACTTCTAGGTCAAAGCTAACCAGGAAAAGTTGCCTCTACCGACTGGATTTGTTCCGGATCCAGACCTGCAGGCCCTCTACCGACCGCTCTGGTCCGGATCCAGACCTGCAGGCCCTCTACCGACCGCTCTGGTCTGGATCCAGACCTGCAGGTCCTCTACCGACCGCTCTGGTCCGGATCCAGACCTGCAGGTCCTCTACCGACCGCTCTGGTCTGGATCCAGACCTGCAGGCCCTCTACCGACCGCTCTGGTCCGGATCCAGACCTGCAGGTCCTCTACCGACCGCTCTGGTCCGGATCCAGACCTGCAGGCCCTCTACCGACCGCTCTGGTCCGGATCCAGACCTGCAGGTCCTCTACCGACCGCTCTGGTCTGGATCCAGACCTGCAGGTCCTCTACCGACTGCTCTGGTCTGGATCCAGACCTGCAGGCCCTCTACCGACCGCTCTGGTCCGGATCCAGACCTGCAGGCCCTCTACCGACCGCTCTGGTCTGGATCCAGACCTGCAGGCCCTCTACCGACCGCTCTGGTCTGGATCCAGACCTGCAGGTCCTCTACCGACCGCTCTGGTCCGGATCCAGACCTGCAGGCCCTCTACCGACCGCTCTGGTCCGGATCCAGACCTGCAGGCCCTCTACCGACCGCTCTGGTCCGGATCCAGACCTGCAGGTCCTCTACCGACCGCTCTGGTCCGGATCCAGACCTGCAGGTCCTCTACCGACCGCTCTGGTCCGGATCCAGACCTGCAGGCCCTCTACCGACCGCTCTGGTCCGGATCCAGACCTGCAGGCCCTCTACCGACCGCTCTGGTCCGGATCCAGACCTGCAGGTCCTCTACCGACCGCTCTGGTCCGGATCCAGACCTGCAGGTCCTCTACCGACCGCTCTGGTCCGGATCCAGACCTGCAGGTCCATCTTTTCTCCTTTAACCTTCGCGATGCTGCTCGCTGGCCCCCGACAGCTCGGCAGCCTGTCCAGAGGCCGTCGCTCTGGTGCAAGTGGCACAAGTTGGAATCCCGGCCTGTTGCCGTTTACTGCACATCCCCCCGTCTCACTACCTCGTTCCTGTGTGGCCACTAGAGACACAAAAAAAACCTGCTTGCAAAGCAGATAGTTTCTGGAGGTGGAGGACACGTGTCCACCAGAAACTTCCCACACCTACGTACCATTGGACGTGAAGTTAGTCTCCTCCCCCAGGTTCAAGTTAACTCATCAAATTTTTATTTGCTTTTCAGGAAATACTGAAAAACCAACTAAAAACAAATGCCCCGCCCACTAGACAGCATCTTGGGTAATCTGGGATGGGTTGAGCAGACTCACGCAGACACTCGTTGGCGTTGTCGGCCGTCGCTCTCCTCCACGGCCGGTCGTTGAAGAACGGTTTGCACACGTCGCAGTCGTCGCCTTCCGTGTTGTGTTTGCAGTTACACACCAGCTGTTCTCTGGCGTTCTTCACGCATTCGCTGCCGTGGCCGTTGCACTTGCACCTGTCGGCAGAGAAACACACCTGTCACACCTGGATGTTTGCAAGAATCAAACGTCAGCTCTGAAGTAGTTTGGGTTCATAACATCGCCCGCCCTGAAGTAAACGTGCAGGTCATTCACAAAGACGTGGCAGTGCCTCAGCATCAGCCCCGGTTGCTGTGGAGGCTTAGCTGAGCGTCTCGGGGAAAGAAGCCCCCTCAGAGCAGGTCAGGACCTGCTCAGCAGACACCTCCAGCCTCTGTCTCAGGTGTTTGCTGGCAGATAGCCTGGAAAAACTGACAACGGGAAGGAAGAGGAAGCTTTAGAGAAGAAAAAACCCTTGTTCTCTCAAAGCTGCCAGATCTGCAGCCACAAACACAAAACCTCCAGAACCACCGTGTTAAACATCATATGTCATTAATGTTTGTGAAAGAAGAAACGGCAGCAACGTCACTAAACTAACTAACTTGAGGACTAACTCTGGTCCTCAAAGCTAAACGCGTCGTGGTTCCAGAGCAGTAAAATACCCGACGGCCAAATCAGGCAGCTGTGCTTTTTACTTCCAGATTCAGCTGCCAGCCGACAACCAGCGTGGCGTGGAGGCTCTGGGGGCGTTTTAGTCTTTGGACCCTCTTTGGACCCTCGTCACATCTGGCTCATACAACACAAACCAAAACCCAAGTTTGGCCCACTTCTCCAGCTTCTCCACACACAGACCAGACCAGGTCCCTGGTGGTCAGAAGAGGAGCTGCAGGGTTTTTTTTAAAACTTACAATTGTTTTGAACTCGACCAGGAAAACCAGCTGTACTTTTAATTTACATACCAAAAAAGCATTGTTCTTCTTTTGTTGGAGTTTTAGTTTTCTTTAATTTGCCCTTTTACGCCACCATTCTGTTAAAAACTCAGGTTTAATCGCTTCTGTTGTGTAAAACGATTAAATCGCTGGAAGACAGAACTGATCAAGTATTTATTCTAAATCCAAAAGTGTTAAGTTTAAGCTTTCCTGCCTAATCTGTAAGTTTGCTCAGAGAAATCAAGGACAGACATGTTCCATGTAGCTGGGTCAGCAGGAGGAAGGATTAAAGGATTTGTGGCCGGAGTTCAGTGAGTTCAACTAAATTCACCTTTAAAAGTTTACTTTAGTGCCGAGGACACCTGCTGACGTCCCGACCTGCAGTCCTCGTCTCTGTGGATCACCAACGATCCAAATACCACATATACACACACAAGTCTGAGTTCTGCTGCTGATGGATCTCTGTACCTTTGATGGTGTCTCTATTCTCTCTCTACTTCCTGTTCTACCAGCTGGTCTTCAGCAGGAGGTTCCCCCTCATGATCCAGGTCCTGATCCAGGTTTCTTCCCCCTTATGATCCAGGTCCTGGTCCAGGTTTCTCCCCCCTCATGATCCAGGTCCTGATCCAGGTTTCTTCCCCCTCATGATCCAGGTCCTGTTCCAGGTTTCTTCCCCCTCATGATCCAGGTCCTGTTCCAGGTTTCTTCCCCCTCATGATCCAGGTCCTGGTCCAGGTTTCTTCCCCCTCATGATCCAGGTCCTGGTCCAGGTTTCTTCCCCCTCATGATCCAGGTCCTGGTCCAGGTTTCTTCCCCCTTATGATCCAGGTCCTGGTCCAGGTTTCTTCCCCCTTATGATCCAGGTCCTGGTCCAGGTTTCTTCCCCCTCATGATCCAGGTCCTGGTCCAGGTTTCTTCCCCCTCATGATCCAGGTCCTGGTTTCTTCCCCCTTATGATCCAGGTCCTGGTCCAGGTTTCTTCCCCCTCATGATCCAGGTCCTGGTTTCTTCCCCCTCATGATCCAGGTCCTGGTTTCTTCCCCCTTATGATCCAGGTCCTGGTCCAGGTTTCTTCCCCCTCATGATCCAGGTCCTGGTCCAGGTTTCTTCCCCCTCATGATCCAGGTCCTGGTTTCTTCCCCCTTATGATCCAGGTCCTGGTCCAGGTTTCTTCCCCCTCATGATCCAGGTCCTGATCCAGGTTTCTTCCCTCTTAAAGGGGAGGTTTTACCTGCCGTTGTTTATGTAATAATTGATCGGGGGTCGTGTTCTGGTCTCTGGAAAGCGCTTAGAGACAACTTGTGTTAGACGATATAGAATAAAGAGAGAGAGAAGCTTCAAGCATGAAGGACTTTGTTTCAGGGATTCAGCTGGTGTCGGCCTGGTTCTGGTTTTCGGAGGTGCAGCTCTGCAGCAGCAGTCATCAGAGCCGCCAGGTGAGTCTGAACAGGTAAAGGAGGGAGGGGCTGCAGCAGGGTAGGTGCCGCAGATATGGACGGGTAAAGGTGCAATCCTGCAGCTGCAGTGTGCCACAGGCTTCTTCCCTTTTCTTCCTTCCGTCATGCCGATTGGACCGCCCTAGCCTAGTCTCCCTGTAATCCCGCCCTGCCAGCCAGGAATGCTAGGAATGCTGGATGTGTAATGGAAATCTGCTCCACATTTCAAACAGATTAAGGCTGCACAAGAACACTGTTTGACACACTTGTAATGCCTGTGGAAGAAAAGTGTTCCTGTGAATTCTGTTAGAGATGGCAGGCGCCGACCACAGCAACCCGCCGCTGCCGGCGTCGAAGCCGGCCAACGACGTCGAAGCCACTTGACCAGGACCCTGGATAGCTCAGTGGGTTGAGCCTTTGAGCAGGAAGCACAGGATCAAATCCCGGCCTGTCGGACTTTCCTGCGTCCCCCCCCCCTCCCCCGTGCATGGAAATTAAATCTGTTGACAGGTCTTTACCTTCCTCCCACGGCGAAGTCAGAGATGGCGTAGTAGTAAGACTTGAGGACCTTGGGGTCGTTGAAGACCTCGTCTCCAAACGTGTTGAGCCTGTTCAGGGTCACTCTGATGTCGGTGGCCGTCACCCAGTCCTGCAACAGACGAATCATGGACACCAGGACATCAGACACTGCACATTTACTCCAACTAGTCTCCTGTTTGACCTCTTCCTAATGAGGGTGGCTACCTGTGACAGCCATCATACATTTTATCATGCAAAGACCAGGAAGTCCAACCAAACCAAACGATGCCAACACCAAGCAGCTGAGAATGTGGTGTTCCCCAGAAAACCATCACCATAGCGACCAGCTGCTACATGCTACCAACAGCAGCCTGTCAGCGGTTTAAAGCCCGACTCCACCGATGACCACTCTGACACCAGAACTCTGTGAACCAACAGCTCTCATCTTCCATGTTTCATCATCAGGAACCAGGTTTCAGAGCAAAACTGCACTAGATTCATGGAATCACAAGTCTTAGACTAAACCAATACATAAACTGTGATCTCTTTCTCAACTGTACCTTACAAGAACAATAGTGATGGGTACCATCAGTATTCATAGTACGTAGCAGAACACATTCCTGTACTGGGTTAGACACTCAGACCAGCCCTGAAAGGCTGCTGGGGGGTTGTCTGGGTACTGACTGGATAATCTGTAGGCCCGAGGAGAGATTTAGATGACTAAACCATCCTCCGCCAATCTCCTCAAAATCAGAAACAGGAAACCATCTCAGCCCCCTCAATGTTGACCTCATCACTGCTCTTTGGGGTTTTTTCTTTTGTGGCCATCACTTCAGTTATTATTCACTGGCAGTTGGCAAAGAGTGAAAAGAAGAGCACTACTGCCCCCAGGAGGTATGGAGTGGTAGTTTGTCAAGCCAGTAGCTCCTACCAGGTCTACCACTGTAAATGGAAACAAGGCCTGTGGAAGAGGTCCATCCCACAACAGTTCCAGCCTCTGACCATTTACACCAGCAGCCCACTGGTGGAAATGCACCTTATTACTAAGATGTGCTGAAATGACCCAGTCCATAAACACCAAATATACACTGTTACAATACAAATGGTTGATGCGTACATATCTTACGCCCAGCAGGTTGAATCACATATTCCCTAATGTCCCAGATATTTGTGTAAAATGCAGAGAGGAAAAAGGTACATTAATTCATTGCTTATGGGATTGTGCTAAGTTACAGCCATTCTGGAAACATGTAGTAGCATGTATATGTCACATACTTGGACTGAGAATTCCTTTACATGCCAGCATGTGTTTACTCGGAATATACCCTGAAAATTTTGATGCGACTCGAAAGCAATTACGGATTATTGATTTTGGGCTTCTACAAGCCAGAAGAGTGATTGCATTATTATGGAAAAGCATGGATGCGCCCTCTATACATATGTGGACAAGAGAGCTGTTGGCCAGTTTAGCTCTGGAGAGACTGACATTCATTGTAAAAAAGAAAGAAAGGGACTTTGAGCATCTATGGAATCCTTATCTACACTTCTTGGAAACTTGTGATCAACCTTCCTGAAAATGTACAAACTATTGCAAAATTTTTTTTTTTTTTTTTTTTTTTCAATTTATTTACTTTATTTTATTTTTTACTTTTTTTATCATTATTATTAGTTATTTGTGTATTTTAAGACTTTGCCGGATGCAGGTATTTGGTGTTCATTGTGTTTTATTGGGTTGTTAAAAATAAAAATCTTTCAATAAAAACATGTTTAAAAAAAAAAAAAAAAGATGTGCTGAAATGGCCAACTGAACAAGTCCATCCAAACATTCAAAACCTCTAAACTAAACTCGGTCTCGATCCAGTACATGTTCACATGTTCCAGAACGGACTTCTCGTGTTCAGTTTTCACTCCATGAACCCAGACAGAAGTGGGAGATGTAGTCAGATTTCTGCTGTAATCATGAGTTGCCTCTATTTTGACTCCAAACTTATTCCAAAGAGCCTTGTAGTTGCTGAGATAAACTCATTTTAAATCAGATAGGACAAAAATGGCTCTAGTTAGAAAAGGGTTCACTGAATTTACAGTCATTTTGCACAAATTCAATCATTTCAAGCCTTACTAGTGGTAAATTACACCCAGCTGAATACCAGGCACCTAAATGTGGGTAGAAAACCAATCTGGCAGCTGTTAAAACCCCTCCGTCCCCTCTGCAACCACCGTCTCAGGGGGACGTCCTTGAACCCGAACGTCTTATTCTGAACTTATGAAAACAGTTATGGAAGCTACAATGTGAAAATATAAGGCAGGAAGCTGATAAACATGCCTTTCAAATCGACAAGAACATTTGTGTGTTGTCTGAAAAGTCTCCAAAACCCACACAGATATTTTCATTTAGTGCTAAGATGCCTGTATTGTGACTCTTTCTGAAATGAAACTGCAACCCAAACAAGACCAAAAGACCCACGATGAAACCCTGACCGCTGCATTTACCTTCTGTTTGCTGACAATCTAAACAGGCTTCATGTTTTTACTGGTCAACTTCCCTTTCTGTGAAATAAAACTCCACTTTTGAACTTCCTAGTCCTGACCGGTCCACAACAGAGAAAGTTGGACAGTTTTGAAGTGTGAAGATGCGTTTTTCAGGACAAATGGGACAAAGGAACTCGTCATCACTTTGAATCCACCAAGTCTTTAAACGTGACCGGAAATGAGAACACAAAGTGGTAAATGCTTCACCGTCACAACTTGTTGAATTAGTCTGAAGGTCTGAAGTGTAAAAAAACTGGTTAAAAACTGACAGACAACCCCCTCCTGTCTACAAAGGAATAAAACTTCAACTGAATGAAGAATCATTGTTTTTTCTTTAAATGGTTTTCATTCATTGTCTTAACTTTATCTGATTTGGGGCAAACAGATGTCCTGGTCGCTGCTCCTGGAGCACCGTAGACTGGACTGTGGAGCGCCGTCGTGGTGACAGGAACACAAATGTCGACTTTAATGGCGACTCGTCTAATATTTTGCTGTCAAAACCGTTGCTCTTTGAGGTGGATCAGCCGGATCACCGATCTGACCGGATCAGGCTGGTGTCTGGGTGGGAAACAGTCCCTGAAAGGTGAAATACGAGTTTCCGTTCCCGGGACGGACGTTTCAAGACTTTCAAGGCAGGTTTATTCATACACTTCCTGTACAAGACAATTCAATGTGCTTCACATGAAAAGATAAAAAAATGCATTAAAAAGTAAAAGAGTTTAAAACCACAAATTAAAGACAGACATAAGTTAAAGAGAATAAAACAAACAAAGATGCAAGAAATGCAGGTTGCAGTGCATCATGGGATGTTACTGAAATGCAGCAGTAAGTAAAAATGTTTTCAACCTCGACTTCAAACGAACGACTGAGAGTTTCAGCAGCCCTGATGCATTCTGGGAGTTTGTTCCACAGGTGAGGAGCTGGGTCCAGAAAGTAGGCGTGGCCCCGACTACCTGAGGGTTCTGGTTGGTCCATCATGGACCAGGAGGTCAGAGATGTGTTTTGGTCCGAGACCTTTCAGAGGTTTATGAACCAGCAGCAGGATTTTAACATCTGTTCTGGGACAGACTGGAAGCCAGTAAAGATCTAAGACCTGGACTTATGTGGTCCAGTCTCTGGTCTTAGTGAGGACTCTGGCAGCGGCGTTCTGGACTGACTGCAGATGTTTGATGGATGTTTTAGGGACCCTGAGAACAGCGTTACAGTAGTCCAGTCTACTGAAGGTAAAAGCCTGGACAAGGTCTTCTAAGTCCTGCTGAGACATCAGACCTTTAATCCTCCAAATGTTCTTTAGGTGACAACAGACTGACAAGCTGAGTGCTGATTTAATCTTCCTTCATTGGCTCCAAACACTTTTATTTATGTTTTGTCTTCATTTAACTAAAGAGTATATAGATGTTAAACAACAGAGGCCCCAGAACTGAACCTTGAGGAACTCTATGTGTTATTTTTGTTAGTTGTAGTCACCTAAAGACACAAAATAGTTCCAGTCTTTTAGATGGGACTCCGACCGGGTAAGTGCTGTCAGAAAGTCCCATCCAGTTCTTCAACCGGTGTATGAAGATGTTCTGGTCGACCGTGTCAAATCCAGGACTGAGGTCCAGTAAGACCAAGACCGAACTGTTGCCACTATCCGTGTTGGAGCGGATGTCGTTAAGGACCTTTATTGAAGCTGTTTCAGGGCTGTGATGTGGCCGGAATCCTGACTGGAAGGCGTCAAAACAGTAAAATCGTAGAAAAAGCCGTTTTCCAACAGCTGCACAACCTGCTGTCGTAAATGACCAAGAAAGGTTAGGTTTGATACGGACCTGTTCACAAGTGTCCTGTCTAGACTGTTCTTTTTTAAAAGTGGCTTATGGGTAAGCGTTGAGTTCCTGGGGCCTGTACCATCAGTAAAAGCAGCTCAAAGCAGCTCGGGACTCCCGCCACTGCATCACTATGGTGTGATGTCACATCAACCACAACCGTCAACAATGGAGAGAAAACGAAGGTTCACGGTGGAGGTCACGGTCATGCTGGTCACGACGGAAGAGAAATCTGAGCAGTGACAAAGTCAACGTCTCCAACACTTTTAGTCTTCTTGGTTTAAGACGCCAAACTTTGATTTTCTCACAGAAATATGTTCTCGTAGTTCAAGAGTCGAGAGAGTTGCTCAAGGCCACTGGAGGATCACGAAAGTTACTCAACTCACCTCAAGGCCTCTTGGGAAACTGGGCCAGCGATAGCTTTGTTCAGTATCGGCTTATCAGGCCCGGAGGTTTTCATTCAGCGGAGCTGGAACTCCGAGCTGCTGCTTGAAGACAAACATTAACCCACAGAGCGAGTCAGAGCGTCGACCTTCAGGTCCTGCTCACAGAAGAGCGGAAACGCTGCCGCAAACACCAACTCAAAGAGGACAGGAGGTTCCCCACCTCCAGTTTCAGGAGGAAACTGTTCCAACATCTGCAGACAGCCTGCTCATCGTTCCTGATCTTGTTCAGCTGCTTTTCTTTTTTTGGCAACACTTCAAGTATTTACAGCCTTTAAATTTCACGATAAAGAGACTGAAGGAGTTGGATGAGCAGACTTGGACTTCCTCTGTTCATGTTGAGGTCAGATGTTCTGAACATCATCTGCCCACTCAGGAAAAACTTCCCACCACCTCCTGCAACTTCGCACATGGGCGTTAAATCCTGGTAGAGCTGCTGGGAATGTGGCGCTGCGGCTCGGAGGGTTTCTGATGGGAAGCTGACGTGTCCTCAGTTAACTCCTCCAGCATCTTCACTAACATAACTCACATTCAGGTCACCTACAAAACATATTTCACAGGGAATTTGTGCATTTTAGGCCCCGAGGCAGCGGCTGACTGAGCCTCAGACGGGAGGACTGGCGCCGGCCCTACACGTGCTCCAATCGGGTGATCTGACTGTAATCTCTTGGTGTTCCTCTCTGCCGTTACCATAGCAACACGTTGGGCTGCGGCTGAAACCTGCGATGGCGGCTGAGGTTCTGGCGGATGCTCGCTCTCTGGTTGACACTTGGCTGGGAAGAAGGATTGTTGATTATCCTGCAGCTGGTTCAGCTATCTGCGGCTTTCACCACCCCGTCATGATTCATGCTGAATAAACTCATCTGGCAGCTGCGGCTCCGAACGTCCAGCCCAGGAAACCCGCCTCGGTTCTGCGTCAGTCCAGTTTTTACCGGGAAGAACATTTGTCTGCCATCAATCACGAGCAGCTCCGTGACAACGCTGTGTGGAGCGCCGGGACACGTGTTTTTTTCGCCTGCAGATAAAAACTCCTGAGGGATCCGCAAACATTCAGCCGCGCTGCTGCAGAGGATGTTGCACAGCTGCAGCAACGAGCGTTCCCACCGCTTACCCAGCCTCCAGCTTAGTCTGAACGGTGTCAGGACCTCAGTCTGTAACGCAGATGTTTGGAGAGCAGAAGCTGGAGTCCGTAAACAGATCCATGCAGCTGCGCTTCGCTTCCACTCTTCTTTAACTTAAGAAAATTGGAATTCGGTTCAGAAAGCACGCCAGATGGACACAAGTCAGATTCAACGCTCCCACATACACATAAAAGAAAGAAAAACCCACAATGGTCAGTTCAGTAACTTGAAATGGACAAAGGCAATGATTAATAATTCATCAAACCTTACTAATGAAAACCAGACCTCCAGGACAGAGATGTCTGAGGACATTGTGAAGAACTCTGGTCCAGCAGACCATCTCCGCTCAGCTGGAGGTTCCTGTGTCTACAGACGTTTAGAGTCCACTGACTGAAGACGAACGGAAACCAAAGAGATTCAAGGTGACCTCCAAGGTCAAGGTCAAACAATGGAGGTGGGAGTGTCCCGACGAGGTGGGCGTGTCCGTACCACCACGGCCTATTTTTAGATTTTAGGTTGGCTAGAGTCGGCTAGTGTCACGATGGCTTCAACCAGAGCTTGGGCTTCAGAACCAAACTCAGCCTGGCTGCACAGGCACCAAACGGCCCGCAGGACGTAGGACGTGAAAACCCTGGCATCTGAGGTGGAGCGGACTGCTCAGCGGCTTCTGGACGGGTCATTTCCAGAAATGTGCAGCCAGGAACGTTCAGTTTCAGGCGTCAGCTTGGGTTCATTATCTGTAAAGTTCACGTGTAGCAGCTAAAGGAAAGTCTGACATGGGGCCGGCGCGTGTCTGACGTTAAAGGCGAGCCTTCAAACCTGAACCTCCCAACAGCAGACCCGGTAAAGACGCCTTGCTGGGTCCTGCTCATTTCTTCACCTTGATTGATTTATTCACACTTCAAACTGTTTTTCAAGAGCATCAAAGCAGAAAGTCCAGAAACCACCTTCAGACCCCTGTCACAGTAAAAACTGCCATGTTTAAAGGGTCATGAGCCCCCGTGAACCACCGCGTGACGCTCGACGGCCTCAGCTGGTGCTTATTTCCCGCTCTGAGCTCAGAGATGACAGACTGCAGGAATGCCAGAGCGACTGACAGCCGTCTGACGCCTCCGACCGACCGCCGCCTCCAAAAGAGTCCCAGCTTTGGTATAAATAGCTTCATGCCGACAAGTCAAATAAGGAAGTTTGAAGCCAAGCTGCAGAGCTAAATCTGTTCATTTCTACGCAGGGGAGGTGTAAAGATGGAAGCGAGGGAGGAAATAACCTCTGAAGACGTCCCCACCGTTCCGCTCCAGGAAACTGCACTCGTGATGAAGATGAGCGTCAGAGAACGTCTTCACATCGTAGAGACAAACACAGCTGGGTCCGAACGACAGCTTCCTCCACCACTTTGAATCCCCCATCAGGAACAAACTCTTCCCTCCTTCAGATGACATAAAACCATTTTGTTTTTTTATTTACCTTAATTTGTTCATGTGCATCCATTTCTGCATTTCAGGCCTCCAAAAGACTGAAATAGGTTGGGACAGAGAAGCTTTGACCACGTTACATTCTTTCTTTCATTCGGACGTCCCGGACACCAACTGATGAAGAGTTTGAGGTGTGATTCCATCACCTTCTTCCTGCTGACACCTCTTTAAGTTTCTAAATCCTCCAACATGCTCGTCCAGTCCGAACAAAGTCCTGATGTGAGTTCTCAGCATCTTTACTTTTTGGGAGTATGCAGATCATCCTTGGCACCATAAAGCGATGTGCAAGAATCCCAAGTTCCTTTGGGCGGATTTCACTGATGTTGAGCCAAAAGACTCGGAACCATAGCCACGGGTCATGGAAACTGGCTCTGGGAACGCCACCTCTCTGGTGGGAAGAACCTGGGCCTGTGTGTGAGACTGGGAGGTGGACTCACCTCAACACACAAGACCGCTTCTGGAACCAATCTTCTCGAGAGGGGGTTGACCTGGTTTCATTTTGGAGTTGCACAGGTGTCGAGCCGGAGTGGCATAATTATTCCCCCACAGCTGTACGTCAGGGTTCCTCCCTGCACCTCCGGCTCGGGGAACGGGCTCCGACTGTTTGTGCGTGCACACCAACCGCAGTCAGATGCCTCTGAGGCGCTGGTGCAGATAAACCTATTAACACCTCTGTATAATATGTTTTAACCACTAGGTGACTATCCAGACTGAAACTAATTCATTAGATCATCACAAAAAAGACGTGAGTTTAGTAGATTTCATTTCAGCAGTTGCAGGCAGGTGTGGTCAAACGCACATCAGGCGTCTGGATGCAGGAATGAGTCCGTTTTCACCGTAGTTTGAAGACCTCAGGACAACGTAGACTAAACACTACATGATTATATAACCAATCACTGTGTGTTTGTGCGTCAGCAGAGCAGGAAATCAAGGACCAAATACGAATCAAACCGAACTAAACGAAGGCCACGGAAATGTCTCAAAGACCAGATACGAGTTTACAACTGTACCATAAGAGGTCACAGAGTTTTGGGCATGTCCAACCGGGAGGAGGTCCCAAGGAAGACCCAAGACATGCTGGAGAGATCATGTCTCTCAGCTGGTTTACAAACACCTCTGTGGTCCCCGGAGGAGCTGTGGACCTGGCTGGGAAGAGGGGGGACTGGGCCTCAAACTCAGACCGCTGCCCCGTGAGCCCATCTCAGGTAAGCACGAGTTAAAGGATGGAGACCGCAGGAACTACAAGACACAAACTCACCAAACACCCCTGCAGGTGAAACTGTGAAAACACTGCTTGGAGTCACTTGAAGTGTTATTTGACCGTTTCCCACAGCCAGAGGACTGACACCAGCCTGCTCTGTTCAGATCTGGGATCCAGTTGATCTCCACCTTAAAGAGCCGCTGACCAGAGGAACGTTTCTGACAACAATCTGGACATCGATATCTCTCTGATGATCAACTGTAACTGCGCTTCATAATCCGGTTGGAAGGAAACAAAAATTATTCTTCTGGTAACTTTCACTTTGCAGCCGACAACATGAACTCAAGATGGTCATCTTGTCCCATCACCTTCATTCCAGTTGCTGATGTACGTTTGCATGTACTGTTAGCTGCTCCAGGAGGTGCTGTGACAGTTTCTGGGCGGGTCTGGAGGGGTTTAGGAGGAGCTTCAGAAAGTTAGCCCCTGAGCCATCCTCACCCCGGGTCAGACGATACTAACCAGGACCTCACGTTTTTGCTTCTACCTCCTGCAGCAGCTGAGGGGCTGCAGCCACCTTCGCCCTGGACTATTCCAGAACTTTCCAGTTTGACTAACTGGACCACATGCCAATGGGTAGCCCGCCGTGCGTTCTGTGGCAGGTTCTGGCATGGACCTTGGCTAGGCATCCTGTTTACGTTGAGTCTTCTTCCCCCAACCATCCAGGTCGTAACACAAGTGGGGACTCGTCAGATGAAGAAGAAAACCAGATGAATGGGACAGATTTGATAAGAATGAACCCAAAGTGATGTCACTTAGCTTCACAGGTTAGGCAACAGAACTAAGCTGGGTGTGGTCCAACCAACCACTACGCTTAGTAGTTTTGCCTTTTTTTGGATAAACCGGGGTTGGGTGGGGCCAGCTCTCCCAATGAAACGTCATCCAGAGACTCAAAAAGGGCTTTCAAGCTACTGATGACATCACAAGGGACTTGTCCAGGTCTTTTTAGACAGTCTGTGGGCTACAAATAAACTGGACACTATTAAACCGTGGAAGCTGTGCTGCACATGGTCTCCTCTCATTCCTGCTCGTTTCCCAGCAGCTCATCGTAGACAACAAACTCATGAGTGTTTCAGATGCTTAGGCAACAACGAGCTCCACATGCCACAGCAGCATTGTGCATAAAAAAAAAGAAAGAAAACGCTCTTCTGCCCGGTTTTGAAGCAAGCTCAGCCACGGAGGGAACATGGAAACACTGAGGAGGGGTGAAAGAAAGCCTCCAGCTGCCGGTCACACCGATCTGCTCCAGCTGCTGTTGGAAATCTGGGAGCAACACCCCCAGATTTCCCACTAGCAACATGTGGCAACATCTGGCAGGCATCAAACCTGCAACCTCACGGACGGAGAGAAATCACAGGGACCATCATCAGCATCACAAATGGAGGAAGCCAAACGTTTCAGAAAGCATGTTTTATAGCTCCGCCCCTCAGGAACCTTTAGTCCATGACCTGATGCCTCCGTCGCCATGGTAACAGGTGGACCATGTGACCCTGGTGAGTCTCAGTAGGGACGATGTGTCCTCAATGATTCCAGAGTCTCTTCACATAAAACGACTCGGATATAGACGTTAGTTCACAACAAGCTCCGACCAGCTCACCTGTGGACTGACGCTCACGCAGAACTACGTTTGGCTGCAGTTCCTCGACTGGCCACTAGAGGCTGCAAAAGCGGGTCCATCTCCATCCACCTCCACGTTAAAATGTCCGACTTTACAACAGAAAAAAAACCCCAAAACATTTACAGCCTGGTTCAAAGACGGCCCTTCACGAAGCAACCGCCTGTATGGCGTTCAGTTTTGATATCGCCGTCGAGTTTATCCCGCTATCCCACTTGGTCACGTGACCAGATGCTTCGTCCATTGTTATATACGGTCATGGCTCACAAGAACGGCGCATTCCTGACGGGGAGAAACGTGCGCTCTAACCAGACAATATGGTCCAAGCCCCTCCCTGATGTGGGGGCCCTGCACAGCTCAGTGGAGGCGCATACAGAGGGTCACCCTCGAGCAGCCGACGCAGGTTCGAGTCCCGGCCTGTTGCTCTTTGCTGTGCGTCCTCCCCCCTCTCTGTTTAATCGTTTCCCGTTCACCTGCTTGCAATAAAATTTATTTTATTGAAACTTTTGAATGGAGCCAATGCTCACCTGCAGGACGGGGCTGTTGTCGAAGTTGTAGGCGCTGGGCCGCCCCTCCAGCGTGGAAAAAGCCACGTTTCCACCAGTGAGCGGCGAGATGTCGCTGAAGTCATCAGTGCAGAGCGCCTGCTGCTCGTCCTCGCCGGTGCGGATGAAGCCATGGTTCTGCTTCTGGTAAGTCTTCTCACAGGAGCCGCTGTAGTACTGGTACGGCACCCAGGGGCCGTCCTCCCTAGTGCGCTTGTAGATGGCGAAGCTCTCCGGTCGGCTGGTGTGGAACTTGAGCCGCACGTAGGTGATGTCGAAGGCCTTACCTGCCGGTGGAAGAAAACGCGGAGGATTAACTCAACTCCCTGAGAAAGTTCTGGAAGACTCAGAGCTCGTCTGGATGGTGAACTGTGGTTTGTTAAACGGTTCGGTAACTCCTTCCAGACCACTTTCAAACGGAACTGCTGATCTCTTTCCCTCTTCCTATTGTGTTTTAATCAATCAGATTGATTTGATCACCTGACTAAAACCTACTAGATTGCTCACATGGTTCTATTGTTTTGCTTGGTTTTCAATAAACAACTTGGTCAAGTCCGGCTTTCTGTGATCAGCACGCTCACGTGCTCAGGAAGCACAACCGCGACCCTCCGACCGCTGGTCTCGACAGGTGTGGAGAATCCGAGCAGGTCGGGGCGCCGCAGCGACCGTGGCCCCTGCTCCCTGGGCGGCCCCTCCATGTTGACAGCAAACAAAGGTGGAGCAGCTGATGGAGCGGAGGTTCACAAAAGGCCGGAGTTCATGACAGGAAACAATGGCAGCGCTTCGTAAACTTAACAGCGCAAAACTTAAAAATATTAATGTTTACGGGGCCCCGCATAGCTGAAAGGGCCGAGCGGGCCCGTTTACAGAGCATGCCAAGCGTGCAATTGAGAACAGGTGGGCGTGTCTCAGCTGTTCCCTGAGATCAACAAAGTGGGGCGGAGTCAGTTCGTGCTGACAACCATGCTTAAAAAGAACTCTGCAGAACCTGCTGGTTTTTCAGCAGTTTCAAGTGAGCTCGTCGCTCACCTGAAATATTAAGTAAATTAATAGACCAGCTGAGATGGACACATCCTGACTTTTGGTCCCTGGTACAGAACCAACTAAGTTCCTACATTCCAGGTCCAGAAGATCCAGAATGCAGTGCATTTTGTCCACCATCTCTCCTGGAAGGCAACATCTCTGTGAGCACCATCAACCAAAAGGTTTCTTCCACAACTTTAGGTGAAACTTTAATGTCCCACTGCAGGACAGACGTCTTCAACAGATGAAAAACAAAGAGACCTTCTTTCTTCTTCTCACATGTTTACTCTGGACAAGGAGAATCGAACATCTGGGACGTGGCGAACGTCTCTGGGCTCAGATTAAAGTCCGGACATGAATCCTCAGACAATCAGCCAGCTGACAGGAACACACTCTTTCAACAACAACAAATAAGAACGCCTCCACATCCTGTGAACAGGACAAACGCTCCTGTCGGGAAGCAATCAGCAGCAGGGCCGCAGGTGGGCGCGGCGGCCTCCCGTTGACCGTCGGGAGGACGTGATGCAGCGTCAGTCACTACCTGCCTCCCCGTCAACCATCCACCGTGGGGTGGAGACGGCGCTGAAGCTGCAGAGCTGAGCCTCTTCTTCCTCTACATCACCACACTGACGAACCTGAGCGCAGACGAAGGCCACGGCTGCTGCCGTCGCCGTCCACAACGACGGCACAGAAACAGTGAGGCTGCAGGGAAAACTCATGTGCAACAACACAGGAAGCGCAGGACTGCTGTTGTCCCACCAAAATAAAAGCTCATCTGCGAGGCTTTCTGATCCTGCAGCAGCAGTCAAACATTCAAGGAACAAAAATAAAGAAACTGAGGAACAACACAATCACCTGCTGACAAACTCATCGCCAGCAGGTCTGTGTCCCTCGCCTGGATGAGGGTTAGCAGGGTCCCATCCTGGACCCGCGTCTGGGGGAGGTCCACAGGTTCTCTTCACCCGACACGAAACACTTAAGCGTCCGGGACAGAAGAAGATGTTTAATCGTAAACAGGAAGCTCTTTATTAAAGAGCAGTGAAGTGGTCCTTTAATCCGTGTCTAAAACCAAACATCATTAATTAGTTGGTTGAGTTTTAAGCAGAGCTGACCCCCCATTGAGGAGCAGTGACCCTGCAGGAGTCCCCCTGTGGGCCCCACATTCAGGTCTGGACACGAGGCAAGTCTGAAGACGTTCACAGGAGGGCGAGGACGAGCTGGTGGCGGGGGGAGACATGGAGGAAGCGACAGCTCTGACGGCTGGAACGTGTTTCCGTTAGAGACTGACGACGGCGGGCGCAGAAACGTCCACCAACGTAGTCCCGAGGCACGTTCAAAGGCTCCCCATGAGGAGTTTAATTAAAACAAACATCTCAGCAACTAATGACAAGATTTTGATCAAATCGGTATTCAAACGCTTTTATCCGCAGAAGCACAAGTTTCTGAAACGGTCTTCTGTGGTCCGACGTCCGGCTGGACGGAACCGCCCACCTCATGTCAATCACAGTTAAGTAAGACCTGAAAGCAGGACCAGGACTCTGGCTCCAACTACGGAAACTGCTTTTGTAAGTTGTAAATGTGTTTATTTGTGCTGGAAAGTTTAACGTGAAGTTTTTGATTTTATACTTTCACAATGATATTTGTTGATTTATCATTAGAATACAATAACGACCCAAAACTGGCCACATATATTATAAAATAAATCAATCAATCCCAGCTCATCAGTCTGATGTTCCTCCCAGAGGAGGCAGGTTCTACTGAGGGAGACGATGGATGAGTTCAACGTCCAGACAAGGTTCTCCGACATGTGGATCCAGAACCAGACATGTTCCGTCTGGGAACATGGTCAACCACAGACACACGACCGATTCACTTGGCTTTGTTGGGACGTGAAGAAAACCAGAATGGGAGGAACTTTTCTCTCTTCAGGATGAATTCCTGAGAGGATTCCTGTGGAAGCTCGTCCAAGCGGAGCGTTGGAGCCTCAAGGTTGCCCTCTGGGCCACGGGGGGGTTGAGAGGAGAGGGAACGCCTCAGCTCTCAGCTCGGTCCAATTAAACTCCCTCCCATGAGCTCACCACATTCTTCTGCAGGACCAACAATGGCAGCTTTGACTTCTGAAGGTGTGGGCGGGACCGAGCTGAGAGCGCTCGCCGCCTCCACATACACCACAGTAATCAGATTACTATGAGCTCAGATGTAAAGTCCTTGGTTATGTTCCAGAAACAGACTCGGGGATCCGGAGTTTTTCAGTTCTGGAACTAATGACAACCTTGAGCTGCAAGGTTCCTGGAAGGTTCCCCGAAGAACATTCCAGATTCGCTGTAAAGCAGAAATCACCAAAGAAGAGTGGTGGACATTTGTCAGCTTGCTCGTTCCCACGGGAACCTGAGTGGAGGAGTGGGTGGCTGGACGGCGAGACGCCGCCGGGACGCCGCCGGGGTCCTCCTCAACACATTAAAAACACTCACAACAACATTGCAGTTATTTTAAAAAACCCATTTCAAATGTTCATATTTTTATTTTTAACATATTTTGTACGTTGATTGTCTTCGCTTTTCGAAACTAGAACTGATCACATGATCTGATGGTGTCGGATAGGTTTAAAAAACAGTTTGATTATCTCCCCGTGTCTCACACACACACACACACACACACACACACACACACACACACACACTAATCTCCTCTCGTCCAATCAAAGCAGCAGTATGTCTGTTTATCAAACAGAAGAAGAGATGAAGGTGATTCCAGCTTTGTCCTGGAGCTTCACCTCCTCTCTGTGTGTGTGTGTGTGTGTGTGAGTGTGAGTGTGAGTGTGAGAGAGAGAGAGAGAGAGAGAGAGAGAGAGAGAGAGCGAGCGAGCGAGCGAGAGAAAGACACGGGGAGATAATCAAATCAATTTCAATGTTAAGGAAAGTTTAATTCCAATAAGGAGGGGTGGGCCTGTGTGTTTTTCACTTGTTGAGGACCCCGGCGTCGTCTCCCCGTCCATCCACCCACTCCTCCACTCAGGTCAGAGCTCGCTACCGTGGGACCGCTGGGCCGATCAGAGACACGTGATTGGTGAACTGAACATGTTGATTTAACTGTTATCTTCCTGATTTTCTGTTTGCAGCTCAAAGTTGAGTTTGTTTCAAATAAACTGAGCTTTGTTCAGTCTGAGGAACTCCACAGTCCACCTTAAATCCTGAATGAGTCTGCAGGAGGAGCTGTGATGTAGTCAGAAGACGACCCCTCCTCCACCTGCAAACATCAGAGCGTTTGAAGGTTTAACAGCCGAGACCACCAACGAAGACGGAGGTGACACCACACCGGGTCATCAGGAACAAACGTCAGCATCTGCCGTCGTCTGAGACAAAAGGTCCCAGCGGGGTGCTGGGGGGGGGCTCCGCCCAGATCCACAGCTGTAGACGCATAGCTGAGGCAAGAGCCAGAGGGCTCTCTGATAGCTCCACAGAAAAACCATCCACGGCGTAGACCCCCACTTCTGAGCTAGTGAAAGGTCCGGACTGCACGAAGACCGGTTCAGAACCAGAACTCTTCTGCTACTAGAAGAAGCCAGGATGCAGTAGGCAGATTAGCATCATCTTGCTGAGATGGTGCCTGGGTGGAAGCAGATGTTGCTCTCAAACCTGGACTGATGTTTCCAGATGTGCCGGTGGCATCAACACTAATGCTCCTCCATACTCGTGCTTGGGAACTCCGAGCTGATGGCAGACTGGACACGCCCCCTGGGATGTCCTCTGCAGGTTTCTGAAGCCTCGTCTTCTTCGTACAGCAGCTCCATGCTTTCTTACTTCCATCTGCTTCAAGTCAGAACTTAGGGTTTGCTGCTGATGACAAACTCCTACTCCACATGCTGAGGAAGAAAACTGAATTCAGAAAAGTCCGGTTTCAGCCAGAGTGAAAATAATTCTGCATCCCAGAAGAAACGCCTGAAACGTCCCACGGTGCACCTGAATCTGTCTCTACGTGGTCCCTACTGGCTTGACTCCTCCTCCCCAGAGCCAGAAACCAGCAAGAAGATGATCCATGACTGCTTCACTGCTGTCAGGGGACTCAGCTGGACCTGCACCAACCAAAAGCCTTCATCTCCGGGTTGAAACCAGTGTCCTCCAGAACATCACGTTCTGCTCAGAAACCAAGACCAACAGAAAACATCTGCCCGGCTCTCCAATAAAAACCCCATCAGTTGGCGTGTGAGAGATCTCAGATCTGAGAGACGAAAACAAGCCGAGTGCCGAATGAACGCCTTCAGATCACCTGAGGACGCGCCGCCATCTGACCACCACGGCCCGTATGCAGACCCGCGGTTCCTCGACCGACCACCAGGGCTCGTATCCATAAAGACAACTAGGCTCCACTAGTTTTACCACACTGTACTGTACTGTGCGGGTCTCCACGGGTCTGTGCTGGTCTACGCGGTCCTGTGCTGGTCTACGCGGGTCTGTGCTGGTCTAAGCGGGTCTCCGCGGGTCTGTGCGGGTCTCCGCGGGTCTGTGCTGGTCTCCGCGGGTCGGTGCTTGTCTCCGCGGGTCTCTGCTGGTCTCTGCGGGTCTGTGCTGGTCTACGCGGGTCTCCACGGGTCTGTGTGGGTCTCCACGGGTCTGTGCTGGTCTACGCTGGTCTCCGCGGGTCTGCGCTGGTCTACGCGGGTCTGTGCTGGTCTACGCGGGTCTGTGCTGGTCTACGCGGGTCTGTGCTGGTCTACGCGGGTCTCCACAGGTCTGTGCTGGTCTAAGCGGGTCTCCACAGGTCTGTGCTGGTCTCTGCGGGTCTGTGCTGGTCTACGCGGGTCTCCACAGGTCTGTGCGGGTCTCCACGGGTCTGTGCTGGTCTACGCTGGTCTCCGCGGGTCTGTGCTGGTCTACGCGGGTCTGTGCTGGTCTACGCGGGTCTCCACAGGTCTGTGCTGGTCTCTGCAGGTCTACGCTTGTTTCAAACATCATTTCAACACCAAAAGTAAGGACGGACAAATACATTTGTTTACAGTTCACGTAAGGCCAACTAGAACCCCAGAGGAATGACACTCCTGCGGACCCAAACGGTGCGGCCGTTGGCATCATCGAGACCTCTGGGGGGCAACAAAGTGGAGACTTTGAACACCTCCTACTGTCATTTCCACAACAACGCCCAGAGTCAGCGGTAGCAACACATCCGACCGTCGCGGGTCCTCAGCTCCCACTTGCGCCGATGTGCTGGTCATCGGTCATTGATAATCTGGTCATCAGCTGATGTTTACACAAATTATAAATAAAAAACTGTTTAGAGTTCAATGTTCTACAGTGAGAAAGATTATTCACAACAGCAGCCTCTGGAAGCACGACTGAGGTTCACAAACCTGCATCTGAACAAAGCAGCAGACGTCCTCTGGACACATGACACCAACGTGGAGATGTTTGGTCTTCCTGTCCAGAACCATGATTTGAAAAAACCAGCAGAAACACCTCAGACCCTCTGTGAAGCACGGTGGTGGAGGGATGGTGGTCTGGGGATCAATCTTCGGAGCATCTCGAGTCTCATACAAACCGGTTTATTCTCCCCCCACGTTCCCATCATCAACCATGGTCACATGTTCGAAGAGCAACCATGTGACCTAGAAGCTACTCATAAACCTGTCAGCAGCATAATCGTGGTTTCCTGTCATCGACTGTGAGAAGCCGTCACTGTTTAGCTCGTCTCTTCCTCCACGCCATCTCTCCTCCCAGCAGCCGGGAGGGCTAAAATTACCCTGCATGCATCTGCTTGTCCCTGTAAAGCATCTGCGCCTGTTCAGACTCCACAATGTCTGTAATAACAGACCCCCCTGTACACTGCTGGCCCTCCCCCCCCCCGGGGCCCTCAGTCACTTCCTGGGCAAAGCAAACCACAGAGTCTGAGGAGAACCTGCAGGACACCCCCCCCCCCCCCCCCCCCCCCCCCCCCCCCCCCCCCCCCCCCCCCCCGACACTCTGACGCCCTTAAGCTCAGTTTCCTCTCGGGTCAGAAGTTGCTTCTCTTCCCGTCCGGCTCAGGTCCCAGCGCGACGCTTTCTCCCACCAGGGAGGAAGTATTTTAAGTCAGTTTACAGTCAGGTCAGAGGTCGGCACAGGGAGGCCTATTTTTCCCAACGGGAAGCACATTTTCAACCATTTAACTACTTCAGTTCACAGTGATGCTGCAGTTTCAGCTGGATCAGGTCTGTAACTGGGCCGCAGTCCTCGTCCCGGAGTACAAGCAGACCCAGGAGACTGAGAACAATCCTCCAGCTTCAAGGTGGAACAAATAAATCTGGTTTCTCAATAAAAGAAACATGTGCGAGATTCCAGAAGAAGTGTATAAATGTTACAAACCGGAGTAAATTAACACGAACCACAACAGAAGACCTGGACACACCCCCTGTGATGTCACACTCAGGTTTTCTGAAGAGGTATTTGGAACCTCTTTTGATCTTGCTGCATAGTGCCTTGTTGGTAGGAGGTGACCGCCCAACTCCGTTAATCCTGAAATGAGAAAATGGGAGGCACGAGCAGGTCTGGAAGCAGACCAGAACAAAGGAGTGGCTCAGTTAAAGACTGACTTAGCCACATAGCGGGGACCGCGATGGTAGGAACCAACCAAAACCAAGCGAGCGCCATATACCAGCCTCTGTGGGTTTAAGACACTTAACCAGGAAGCTCTGGGTACATTCTTACCAATTTACCCAGTCCCGGTCCCAGGTTCACCCCCCCCCCCCCCCCCCCCCCCCCCTCCGGTCCCGGTCTCACCCAGTCCCAGGTTCTGGCCCGCCCAGTCCCGGGTTCAGCCCCCCCCTCCGGTCTCCCGAGTTCAGGCCCCCCAAAAGTCGCTCGTCTAGAGGCCGACACTAAAGTGATGACAGATTGCTGTTAATTACAACCATCCTTCAATGAAAACTCCACGTTAATAATTCATAAATTAGAGGTTTCACATAATCCCCCCTGATAAGGTTAATAAAAACTCCCCCGTACACTTGTCATGGATGTGAAAACCCGGAGATGGAGACCAACACAGTTTAGTAGCAGACTAGATGTTTACTGTTGTCCTGCTTTTGCATGCTCCTACTAAAAATATAATCTGAAAGATTGAAAAATGAAAAATGTTGGCGTGAGTCCATGAATCTAGAGCAGCTTTCCACTGGAACCCCATTTCTGATGGAGAAACATCAAAGATCAGACTAAATTCAGAGTTTACCTAAAGAAAGTTCAGTAAAAGTTTCATCTCGTAAACCTGCGAGAGGATCTGGGGCTTTTCGTGTCCCATCAGACCTTTGGCTTGTTGCTTCAACAAACCAGATAATCACCAACAGACTGGTGCCGTTTGTGCTGCCGAAGCGGACCGACCCTTTACAGGAACCAGAGCTGATAAGACGCCAGACGTCTGTCCTCTTTAAAGCTCATCTCCCTCTGCAGATTTTAATCAGAGCTCAGGGTGTTTAGTCTGAACAGACATGAGTCGTTTCATTCACACGTCTGACGCGACAGAAGGCCGACCAGAGATCAGAGGAGCCCCCGCTTGGTTGCTATGGTTCTTTATAGGAGCTAGAACATTATTTCAGCTCTGTGTTTCCACCTACAGACCACGTCAAGACTGGTAGTGAAGAAAACTGAAGTTCCTCTTATGACCACTAAGGTTGATTTGTGAATACAGACCTAACACAGCGTAAGCAGTCCTGTTTCAAAATATTTCATCTTTGTGTACTGTACTAAGAGACTGCACCCAACGGTTCCGGGTGGGTCTGGGAGGCTGTGGGTTGGGTTGTCCCGGGTTGGTCTGGGAGGCTGTGGGTTGGGTTGTCCCGGGTGGGTCTGGGAGGCTGTGGGTTGGGTTGTCCCGGGTGGGTCTGGGAGGCTGTGGGTTGGGTTGTCCCGGGTTGGTCTGGGAGGCTGTGGGTTGGGTTGTCCCGGGTGGGTCTGGGAGGCTGTGGGTTGGGTTGTCCCGGGTGGGTCTGGGAGGCTGTGGGTTGGGTTGTCCCGGGTTGGTCTGGGAGGCTGTGGGTTGGGTTTTTGGTACCAGTGTAGGAAAATGAAGCACAAAGTAGACTTGACCAGAGGGATCACTAGTTAACAGGTAGTGGACAGGAACTGGTGTCCCACTGTTCGGTCATGTAGGCGGTGCTTGGTCGGCCCATGTGCACCCATGACCAGCCTGGGCCCACAAGCAGCAGACCAAGAGGGATTAGGCAGGTGGATTAACGTTTCCAAAGAATTTAACTACTGGGAGACGGTTCACTTAGAGAACCGGTTCTCGAAACCCCTCCCTAGTTGCAACCTATATTCAGCCAAGGAGCAACTTTAAAACAGCGTCCCGGTGTCGGCTGGGAACGGAGAGGCTTTGTCACTTATCAAAGTTACAAACACATTTTGACAGATTTTTGAGCGCGGTGTACCTCATAAAATTGGTTCCAAGTCTGGAAGCACAACAAGAATTCCTAAATACGGGACACCAGATTATAAGGCCCACTGGCAACTTTTAAAAAAAGGGTGTTAGTGTGCCTTTTAGTGCAAAAAATACAGCAATTATGATCTGGAAAGTTTCCAATCCTGTCTTAGAAAACAGCTGCTGCAGAACTAGAAGTGAGGGCGCTGTTGATACGATTAAAAGCAAACTGAACGTACTCAACAAGACTTTTGTGTAAGCTGGCGATTGTTTTTTTTTTTATTATGATGGAAAAGAGTACCATTCACATATTTACAGGTTGTAAAAGATCCAAGGTGATGGAAACAAAGACCAGTCAGCCCCACCCAGAAGGATCCAGGTAATCCTAAAAGCATAACCTTTCCACCAGAATCATTTTTATGGGTCTTTGTTCTCTGGGACTCTTTAATGTCTGTGTCCTCCTATGGAAATGGGGGAGCGCAGAAAAGACCACCTTAAAACACACTGGTGCCTGGAAAAGCTTCCTACATTGGGAATGCAGCTTCCTCAGGATCATTTTCCATATAAAAGTAAGATTCAAAATGGGTGTAAAAAGTCCACAAATTTTTGGAAAACCTTTCCAGACCCTGGTGATAATAGAGGAAGTGTGGGACCTAGTGCAGACCACGGTGGTGGGAAGTGGAACCGCGGGTCCAGGTCTAGGTCCAACCCTAGTGGTGGGTACAGGAATCGCAGGTTCTTTAGTTCCTGGGTTGAACCTGAATGTCAGCGCGTGGTTCCAACCAGAGGAAAAAGAAAGGTTCTGGCCTAAACTCAGGATTTCTTGTTGACGTTGCTCAGATTTGTGTAGTTTGGGAGAAAATCTTTTCCAGACATTAAAACTGAACAGCTGGCTTTAGTTGCTCTGTGATGGATGTTTTCATTCAGACAGGAAACCAGAGTGTTTCTGGAAACCAGTTCCGATGAAACACGAGCAAAGTCACCACGTCCTCCGTCACTCCCACGAACGACGTGGTTTCCCCTGAAAACAGGTCCGGGTGTTTCCAGCTCGTTTTCAGCCCATCTAAAACCCCGTTTCTGTCTGATGACGGCAGCTGAAGCAGAACCTCGTTAAAACACAGTGGAAGCAGCGAACGCGCGGCGTCTCAGCCCAGTTATCAGACGCAGGTAGCCAAGCAGCCGTGGAGCGTTTCAGCGAGCAGACGGCGCTGTAATTATCACTTCCTGGGACTCTTATCGGCTCCGCGTGGAGGTTTGATGCAGATGTTTAATAACAGCCTGCAGGTTGGAGCTCAGCTCCATGTGATCGGGTTTTAACAATCTCCTCGTCCGCTCTGCAGCAGGAGGTCAAGGACGCCATCTTCACTAGTGCATCCAAGGGACGCATCGTGTCCGAGCTCAACGGCGACCCTGAATGCACCACGGGCCTTCTAATTAGCACACAGCAACAAGAATGTGGAGTTTGAGCTTCAAAGTTCAGCTTGACGAGCGAACAAACAAAGGAGAGGCGACTCCAGAAGGAGGAGGGGCTGTTTGATGAGGGGGTGGGGCTGCAGGTAAATAAAGACCTGACGGTTTCTGGAAATTTCCACATCTGAACTCCGGGAAGCTCCAGATGGCATCAGCCCTCAGCCGAGCTGTTACGGTTGATACGGTAAAAAAATTCAAATATACAACATTTACGAGAATGAAAGAAAAGGAGCGACAGGTGATTCTGCTACGGCGCTCGTGTGAGGAAACACTTCAATCATCCAGCCGTCCAGCATTTCATGAAATCATCTTTTGTTCTGGGTCCCATTCAGACCGTTGCGCTTGAACAGAACTTTGTGGTTCCATAAACATCCCAGACGTTTGCTCCACCACAAAGAACAGTTGAAGAGATCCCAGATTTCCTGTCGACTACAGAAATAAGAGTCTGTCACTTCACTTTTGCCCTTTTTGACCCAGTTCTGCTAGCAGCTCAGCTTCAGAACCTTCCCACAACCAGTTTGATGTTCACTGTTGGCGTGAATGAACACAGAACGCAGTAGAACCATCTCCAGATCTCCGGACCCAAGTCCCTGGAGGTACCGGGTACTTTTGGTGAATTTTCAACAGATTCACAGTAGAGCAACAGTTGATGGTTCTGGTACCAGATCTGAGCCGATGCAGATTCAGAACCTTCAACAGCAACGTGACCTTCTGTCCTGTCCTACTAAATTATAAAGTCAGGACATATCTGCAGTGTAAAACTGTGTGTCGGGTTTCCATCTGGAATCTAAGAAGCCTGGAAAGCAGATAAAAGCTGAAGGTCTGCAGGCTTCCTACTGATGGACTTCTGATAAGGACCGAAGCTGGAAGTGGAGGAGATAACAGCTCCTCCTCCACATCGGAACGAGGACACGAGGAACTTGGATGCGTTTCATTTCAGCTGGCGCGAACGTTCAGCTGACCGGACTGAAGCCTCAGAACCAGAGAAGTGAAGCAGGAAAAGCAGCAGAAACTTAATCCCCCTCCTCGTTGGAGACAAAAGGAGACGGGAGAGCTTTGTGATGTTGCAGAGGAGGCGGCGGCGGCCTGCCTCTGATCTCCTGATAGGACCTCTTATGTGGGGTGGGGGTGGGGGTGGGGGGTTTACTTCAGTTCTGAAGAAAAGTCTGAATTCCTGAAATGACTCAAGGTTCAGACCTCCCGCTGAAGACGAGGAGGAGGAGGAAGCAGTTTGTTGGTGGTGACTCAGATCTCCATTTTCAGACAAGGTGAGACGTCGCCTCGGGCTGCAGGCTTTTATTAATCTCTGGATCAGCTGAGAGGGAGGTTTGTTAAGGAAGAACAGACATAACCCTCCATCAGCTCACGTCTGATGTCCCAACTGCTGAACAAAGTGACAATAAAACCCAGGCGTGGTCCCGACCAGTCCCAACGCTCATGAAGTCCAAGCTTGTCACACACACTGATCAGAAGAAGTTTTGTTGAACCTCAGTCTTGTGCTGTGATCAAAACAGACGTTCTTAGATGTGAAATGAGGAGAAACGTCCTCCCAACAAGCAAGCAACTACTTTCAGATTGGAGCAGAAACTCCTGCAGCTTCAGTTTTATCAGCGCGTCTTCAAGGTTCACTCACAGCAGACGGAAACATTTCTGGAAGTCACTGTGACCTGCAACCCGAGACGCCAGCGATTCATGCGGCTTCAACTGGGAGCTTCAAGGTCGTAGAGATAAACAAAGCAGCCATGAACGCCTCCAGCCTGCCGAGATCTGACCTCCATCTGCAGTTCAGCCGGCTTTGACCAACACCTGAGCCACCTAGGACCTGGACCAGAGCCAGGATGTCTGCACGAAGACAAAAGCTCTTGTAGTAAGATGTGCTGCGATGGCGATGCCTCTATTCATAGTGGTGGCCTAGTGGTGACAGTGGTGGGGTTGGGCGTGGAGGACCCAGGTTCAAGCCCAGGGCTGCCCACAATGGTAAATCACTGGGGGCCCCTGAGCAAGGCCCTTAACTCCCAATTGCTCCCCGGGGCGCTGCCCTGCTAGCTGCCCCACTGCTCACTAGTGAAACTAGTTGATGGGTTTAAAGCAGAGACTAATTTCGGTGCATCGTACATACAGCGTGTGCACGATGTCCACACTGACAAGAAAGGGAAGAAAAAAAAAAAAAATATATATAATCAATAGGAAGTCATCGATAAGTTGTTTCTGTCAGTGTTTCCCCATTTGATGTAATCATATCTCCTCGTTACCGCGGACCGTACCGCACAATGCCCCCGGCACGAAGTTCCCCCGCACCCGGTCCGGCTCGGGCCCTGCGGGAGGGCGTAGTATGTTCACCGCCGGCACTTTCTGTAGTACCGGTACGGACTGTCCTTCAACAGTCCCGTACATTTAGATCGGACCCCGCTGTCATCCCTGGATGACGAAGGCTCGTTTAACGTGCACTGGACTACGTAAGCGGGAGGCGTGTTGTTGCCTCTCCGGTGCCTGAAGCCAGGTTAAGGGAAGGGAGGACGGGTCGGGAGGCGTTATCGGGCGGTACCACGTAACGTGACGACCCGCTGTGCGTTTGGTCTCTCTGGCTTCCCCAACATCAGAAGAACTGGATGATGCAGATAGATCCACGCTGAACAACAACAGGACCTAATCCGTCCTCCACGGCTCTGAGGACGAGGAGCTTGTGGACATCCTCGTCTTGTCATCAACCAATCCCACCCGCGCCCCCCACATTAGTCCTGACCCCGTTTAGGCGGTCCCTCAGACACGAGTCCCGAGTCCACCACCCCCGCGTTAGTAATGTAAAACAGATGAGCGGCACGCAGGACTGGAGTTAGACGAAGGAATCCGCCAGAGGACACGCGGCCAATGGTGCACAAAACTGCATCTTGGGACGCTTGTGTCCTTTAGACGCACACATGGACATTCATCAATATCTTAAAAATTATTCATCAACTTTTTACTGGACGCTTCTTTAAGTTTGTATATAACATAATACTTTGTCATTCCTGAGATACGTCCTCGTACAAACACCCACAGCTCAGCAGCTGCTCCACACGGGGGCGCTAGAACCTCCTGAAGATCCCACTGATGCAAACAAACCCACAACTGCAGTCGGGAGTGAAGGGTCTTGCTCAGGGGCCCACAGTGATTCACCGTTGTCGTCAGGGGACTTGAACCTGGGTCCTCCAGGGCCACGCCCACCTCTGTGACCACTAGGCATTTGTAACATATATAAATCCGCTTTATAGTGAAACATGGCGAAATGGCCAGTCTGGAAAAGCCTTAACATTCCTCTTCTAAGGCCTCTAAAAACTCGATGCCACAGAACTCTGTGTTCCGGCTCCGGTCAGCCTGTCACTCTCTGAACTCCGGGTATGAGTCCACTCTACCTTTAGGCTTTCTAATCCTGTCCGATCTTTACGTTCCTCTACGGAACGCCGTCTGGCACTGCCACCCTTTCACATAAGACCAGCTAGACTGTTCTCATTTGTGGTTCCACACTGGTGGAACCAGCTCCCACTTGCTCTCAGAGCAGGACCGTCTACTTTCAAGAAACTCTTGAAGCAGCTTTCTGGAACTCTAAAAACTCTGTTCCACCACAGCAAAATCCATCTTGGTCCAATAAATGCTGAGATGTTCTAGAATGATTCCTGGAGCGTTTAAGAGTTTGTGTCTGGTGCAGCTCATCTGCAGCGACTCGCTCCGACTCCAGCAGGAACAGCTACTCAGTGTGGGAAAACCCAGTTTCCCAACCCGCCGTCACCAGGCTGCTTCTTTTTTTTTTTGTTCATCCTTTGGAGCGGCCAGCTGTTGTAAATTACACCAATCCAAGAATACCGAGGGAGGGGTAGGGGGAGTCATCTGGTCTGGACTCATTGTTTTGTGTCTCAGGAATGAGCTCAGCGTGGGAAACCGGGATGAGGGGAGGTTACGAGAGCTGCACAGCTGGACGATGGCTGCTGAAATCACTGCTGGCTTACTGCAGCTGATGACAGGAGCTGCAGGCCCAAACCATCCTTGAACCCTCCCAACTAGCCTGGCATTTCTCCTCACACCCTCCAAGTCCAGATACTCTACCTCCCAGCCCAGATCCAGCCGGTTCGGGAGTCTTAGAAAATGACATTTTAGTTGATTCCCAACAGTGAATCCTGGTCCTCCGTCTTTGGAGGGATCCCAGAGACCTCACAAAGCCCCCCGCCACCCCCAGCACAAGAACGTACCTGTGAATCCGGGAGTTTCCACGTGATACTCATGTTTGAACCTGCTCCTCTGACAGAAGGAAAACCCAAACCTTCAAGTCAGAACCTCAATGTTGTTTAATGACACGGAGCTGCTCTGAAACGGATCCGTCCGTGAGCTCACCCTTCATTAACAACGGAGCAGAGACGTGGAGAGACGAGGAGAGACGAGGAGAGACGTGGCCATGCTTCAGTTTAACAGAAACCAAAGCTGATTAATGGTGAAGGGGTAAAAAAGTCAAGCAAAAGGAAACAAAAGGCCACTAGGTGTTGCCACATCAAGACGACGTGACTCCGCCCACCTCCTGGACATCTGTAGCAGGGTTGAACTGCGACTGGCTCGGGTTTGGAGGGAGCTTAGCAGCTACTTCGACCCGGGGTCTGGATCGGGACCCCAGTGGACGGCAGAGGGCCTGCAGGCTTCATTGTTCCCTGGTTGGCTGCAGTCTAGCAAACAGGCCGGTTTTTTAACTAAAAAAGTAGTTTCAGAAGATGACAAAGACCAGCTTGTTCTTCAGCTTCCTGCTGCTGGAACTTTCTCCGACAGCGAGGCAGGAGTTGGGGCCTCCGGGAGCCACTTCTGAGCTTTTGTAAGAAGAGGAAGTGGACAAATGAATATTCAGAGGTCTCAACAGGACAACGAGAGCTGCTGGTTCTTCTACAGAGACATTTATGACGTCTGCAGATCAGAGAGGTTCATCGGTGTGAAGTCCCAGAACTACGTTCAAGTAGGTCCATCGTGTGACTGTGCTCCTTCCTGGCAGGAATCTGGGATCAGGTCCGGGTCTCAACGGGTTAACCCCCCCACATCTATCTGCACCTTCCCCTCTTCTTCTTCACGAGTCTTTCATGTCACCCTCGACTGCTCGGTCGAGTCGGGACACGCCGCCTTCCTGCTGAAGCACCGATGTCCCGCTCCGTTTCCTGAGATGTACCTGCAGCCGCGTTCACAGCTCGTCGAGTTTAGTCCTGAAACCTGGTTCCCGTTTCTCTGCAACTTCTCACGTCTGGTTTTGTGCAGAGAATTTTTAAAATACTGCAAAATAAAAAAACATTTCAAACAGCCGAAGCTTTACACCAAACTTCAAAAAAACTCAACCAGCAGAAATCAACCTGCAGAGAAGCCGTTTCATTGATCAGCTTCAGCCCGGTTCTGAAGGATCTCGGACTCTGGAAACATGTGGACCCGAGGCTTCTACGTGAGAAAAGTACTGGACAGGAAACGACCGACAGACAGACGCTCAACAACATCCTGACCAACGGAGCCACGTGACCACCGAGAGCAAAGCCGGACTCGAACCCGACAGACTCGTGAAGAACGGAACCGAGCGGTCCCGTTTCAGAGTCACATTCAAGTTTACCGTTTCAAAATATCTGGACCGAAGAACACCTCAGACGCCACATTAAAGAGGAGAATTTAAAGACGACACAGCTTTAGAAAACAACAAAAGAAGACTAAAGAGGAAAAAACAGAACATTTCAGGAACGAAAACGACATTTTAAAACATTATTCAGGAAAAGAAAACTAAACTTCACAAACAAAAGAGCATTTTTGTGAATGTTGTGATTTAGAAAAATTTAAGAAAAAAGTTAAATATAAATACATTTTAGGAAGCAAATTAAAAATAAACTTTTTGGTAAAAAAGAAAACAAAAATTTAAGTAAAACTGAAAAAACAATTTAGGAAAAAAGAATGAAATAAAAACAAAAAACAGAAAAAGGACTGAAACAGCATTAAAGGAACATTTAAAAGCATTTAAGAAATTTAGAAAAAAACTTTTTTAATCAAGAAAAAAAACTATTTTGAACTAATTTCAAGAAAAAGTCCAATCAAACGTATACGTGATAATTCTTTTGTTAAAAAAAGAAAAAAAGAAAAACTGATAAACAAGAAAGAAACCAAATTTCCAATGGAAATTTTAAAAAAATGACTAAATAAATAAAAGGTCAGAAAACATTAAATATTGATGTATTTGTGAACTATCTTTCCTTAAATTTTATTTTCAGTCCTGTTTTCTGAAACTAACGTTTTCTGTCGTTAAAAAGAGATTTTTGACTTGTCAGGGTTTCCGTAGAAACCGTGAAAACGAGTCGGCATGTTTTCACGTGACGGACAGCGACTCAAACGCGTTCCTCTAACGATCACATCTTCAACGCTCTGACGTCACAGCTGACGCCGCCCTGACGCTCTTCCTCTTTTAACCTTTAGAAATAAGAGTCTAGATACTGACATGAAGGCGGGGTTTCTGTGGCGGTCCACAGCAGAACAACGCGTGAATGCGATGATGCCGTTGGTGTCATCAACCGCTTTAAAGTGCTGCGTGACCGAATCCTTCAGGAACGTGGAGCTCCGTTAAAAACAGCGGAGCCGCTGCAGAAATAACCTGCAAGTATTTTTAAAAGCACGACAACTGAGATGACCTGACGGAGCGGCTGCACTTCCACCTGAGAAAGCTTCAGACCACAAGCCCAGAGAGGGAACATGAGCCGTTCAGTCTCACATTTGTCTTATTTTACCCTGATGAAAAAGTTCAACATTGTTCAACTACAGAAGGGTTCCCTAAGAAGAGCCGAAATCTATGTTTGACCAGAGACGCCGCAGAGGTGCAGTTCCACCGAGAGCCACTAGGGGGAACCCCCAGGAGGGCGTCCCGGGACAGAGGATGACTCTGCCCAGAAATGAGCAAACGGAGAGTCATGGGCAACAGAAACCCCTCACACCTGAAGCCACAGTCCAGATGATGTGTTCAGAGGCTGCTGGGACGCCGGACCTTCGACTTCAGACCCACAGCTTGATGAAACAGAGCTGAAGATGGTGAAGCACAACTCTGCAACCCCTACCTGCCCAAGCTCCACCCCAAAGATGTCACACTATTTCCTCCAGGCCATAAAAACACACACACCAATTCCCAAAGTTCCCAGGTTCCATGAGAGAACATGGAAACCTGCAGCGTTCTTGCTTCAACCTTTTCTATCAGAAAAGAGTAAAAACTTCAGCACAGTCCAGAAAACACAGCAAGGTTCCTCTCAGGTGTGAAAGAAACCCTCTGAAAGAGTTTAACCGAAGCTGTTCCAGAAGGTTCACGGTGTCAGAGGTTCAGCGCTAGTCCACCCGGCCACCGGGGGCGCCAAAGCAGCAAGTTCAGCAAAAGAAGGGAGATGGTTGGAGGACCTCCTGTGGAGAACCTTCTGGCATGGAGCCGAGACATTCTCACAGTTACGGGTTTATGAAGACTTTCATGAACTTTTTACTTTTAAAAGGTCCGTTTCTTTTTTTTTAAATGTTTCAATTTATTAAGAAAATGTTTTAGATTCTTTTGAAAATTTGTGTGTGAAGTTACAGTTTCAACATTTTATCGTGAAAATTTACACTATCAATTCAGCAAGTTTAAGAAAATTAATTTAGTTGGAAATGTTTATTTTTTCCCTTAAAATGAACACCTTGATAAAGTTTCAAGTTTGTAAATCCACTTGTTTTAGATTATATTTACAGCCCCCCTCCCCACAAACTGCCTCTAACTTTTAGCTCTATTTGATTTTTGAACTTCAGATCCCAACAGATCGTCTCAAAACCGTTTCAGTCCTTCCGGGACCCCCAGTCAGAATCTGGCCTATGGCCCCAAAACAGCTAGAAACGGCCCTGCTGACTAATAACGTGTGTTTTCAGAGTGTGTGTACGTGTGCGTGCAGAGCGTCACGGTGTCTCTGTAACAGCTGTGAGTGGGTGCGTATGCGCGTGCGTGTCCGGGGCCTCCAGGGCCCTCGCACGGCCTCTTACCCAGGTGCAGGGTGAGGTTGATGGAGTTGGGGTACTGGATGCCCGCCAGCATGGTCTGGCTCTGCCACCAGGTGGTGTCCTGCTGGTTGTTGTAGTCCGTCAGGTACGCGGGTCCGTGGTGGTTCCGCGGGTCGCGGGCGTCGCAGATGTGGCAAGACTTGGTGACGCCGGTGGCGCCGGTCTGGACGCAGTACTCCTCCGGGGGGGAGCCGCAGGTGTTGGTGGCCACCACCGTCACGTTGAACGCGGCGTTGACGAACTCGGGCATGCAGCGCTGCGGGCGGCCGCGCTCGTCCGCGCACTCGTCCATGGCAGCGAACACGCACGTCGCCAGGCAGCTCCACGCCACCAGAGTCCGGATCACGCTCCGCATTCTCCCCCGCGGCACCGCGCTCCTTCTCCGTCCGCGAAAAAAACTCCCCACGAACTCTCCAGAAACTCTTCGGAAGTTCTCCGTCTGGTCTCGGCGGCGGGTTCCCGCGGAAACGGCGACGCGCGTCCAAGTGAGAAGCTGCGAGGTTCGCTGGAGTCCCGCCGAGCCGCTGCGGCTGAGTGTCGGTGTAGCGTCGCTCCGCCGTCGCTGCTCAGCTCTTTGTGTCCGCCGCCATGCAGCCGAGTCCCGCACTAGTCCCAGTCCGGACTACACCCAGGCCTCTACTGCGCAGCTGCGTGCGCACGGGACGTCCGCCACTTCCGTGAGGGAACAGCAGACATTCCAGCTTCCAGGATGAAGCCAGCGCGGAAGTCGGGAAACTGCGGCCCGTGTACAGACCACTAGGGTCCGGGTCCAGACCGGCGGCCAGTCTGCTGCCCACTAGGGTTTAGATCCATATCCGCGGTCTCCCTACTAACTACTAGGGACCCGCAGTCCACGTGCCGACCTGTACAACCCGGATCCAGACCCGCGGCCCGTTTACCGACCACTAGGGTCCGGATCCAGACCAGCGGACCTTGTACTGACATCTAGTGTTCGGATACCGACCCACGGCATGCCTACCGACCTACCTAACCTACTATCCATCTACCGACCACTAGGGTCTGGATCCATATCCGCGGTCTCCCTACTAACCACTAGGGTCCGGATCCAGACCCGCGGACCTTGTACCAATCACTAGGGTCCGGATCCAGACCCGCGGCGCTTGTACCGACCACTAGGGTCCGGATCCATACCCGCGGCCCTTGTACCGATCATTAGGGTCTGGATCCATATCTGCGGTCTCCCTACTAACCATTAGGGACCCGCAGTCCACATGCCGACCTCTAGAACCCGGATCCAGACCCGCGGCCCGTCTAGTGACCTAACTCAACTGCTATCCATCTACCGACCACTAGGGTTTAGATCCATACCCGTGGTCCCTCTACCGGCCACTAGGGTTCGGATCCAGACCCACGGCCCGTCTACCGACCACTAGGGTGCGGATCCAGACCCGCGGCCCTTGTACTGACATCTAGGGTTCGGATCCAGACCCACGGTCTCCCTACTAATCACTAGCGACCCGCAGTCCACATGCTGACCTCTAGAACCCGGATCCAGACCTGCGGCCCGTCTATTGACCTAACTCACCTGCTATCCATCTACCGACCACTAGGGTCCGGATCCAGACTCGCTGCCCTTTTTTCGACCACTAGGGTCTGGATCCAGACCCGCGGCCCTTGTATCAACCACTAGCGTCTGGATCCAGACCCGCGGTCTCCCTACTAACCCGCAGTCCACATGCCGACCACTAGAACCCGGATCCAGACCCGCGGCCTGTCTACTGACCTAACTCAACTGCTATCCATCTACCGACCACTAGGGTTTAGTTCCATACCCACGGTCCCTCTACTGACCACTAGGGTTCGGATTCAGATCCGCGGCCCTTGTACCGACCACTAGGGTCTGGATCCATATCTGCGGTCTCCCTACTAACCACTAGGGACCCGCAGTCCACATGCCGACCTCTAGAACCCGGATCCAGACCCGCGGCCCGTCTACTGATCTAACTCAACTGCTATCCATCTACCGACCACTAGGGATTAGATCCATACCCGTGGTCCCTCTACTGACCACTAGGGTTTAGATCCATACCCATGGTCCCTCTACTGACCACTAGGGTTCGGATCCAGACCCGCGGCCCTTGTACCGACCACTAGTGTCAGGATCCAGACCCACTGCCCTTGTACCGACCACTAGGGTCCAGATCCAGACCCGCTGCCCTTGTACCGATCACTAGGGTCTGGATCCAGACCCACGGCCCTTGTACCGATCACTAGGGTCCGGATCCAGACTGGCAGCCCATCTCCCAACCTATAGAGTCTGGATCCAGGCCCACGGAGTGTGTACCAACCTAACTGACCTACTATCCATCTACCGACCACTAGGGTCCGGATCCAGACCCTAGTGGTCGGTACAAGTGCTGCGGGTCTGGACCCGCGGTCTCCCTACTAACCACTAGCGACCCGCAGTCCACATGCTGACCTCTAGAACCCGGATCCAGACCCGCGGCCCGTCTATTGACCTAACTCACCTGCTATCCATCTACCGACCACTAGGGTCCGGATCCAGACTCGCTGCCCTTTTTTCGACCACTAGGGTCCGGATCCAGGCCCACTGCCCTTGTACCGACCACTAGGGTCCGGATCCAGACCGGCGGCCCTTGTAGCGATCACTAGGGTCCGGATCAAGACTGGGGGCCCCTTTACCGGCCACTAGGGTCCGGATCCAGACCAGCGGCCCGTGTACCGACCACTAGGTCCGGATCCAGACCTGCGGCCCTTGTACCGATCACTAGGGTCTGGATCCATATCCGCGGTCTCCCTACTAACCACTAGGGACCCGCAGTCCACATGCCGACCTCTAGAACCCGGATCCAGACCCGCGGCCCGTTTACCGACCACTAGGGTCCGGATCCAGACCAGCGGACCTTGTACTGACATCTAGTGTTTGGATACCGAACCACGGCATGTCTACCGACCTACCTAACCTACTATCCATCTACCGACCACTAGGGTCTGGATCCATATCCGCGGTCTCCCTACTAACCACTAGGGTCCGGATCCAGACCCGCGGCCCTTGTACCGACCACTAGGGTCCGGATCCAGACCCGCGGCCCTTGTACCGATCACTAGGGTCTGGATCCATATCTGCGATCTCCCTACTAACCACTAGGGACCCGCAGTCCACATGCCGACCTCTAGAACCCGGATCCAGACCCGCGGCCCGTCTAGTGACCTAACTCAACTGCTATCCATCTACCGACCACTAGGGTTTAGATCCATACCCGTGGTCCCTCTACTGACCACTAGGGTTCGGATCCAGACCCACGGCCCGTCTACCGACCACAAGGGTTTAGATCCATACCCGCGGTCTCCCTACTAACCACTAGGGTCCGGATCCAGACCCGCGGCCCTTGTACCAATCACTAGGGTCGGGATCCATATCTGCGGTCTCCCTACTAACCACTAGGGACCCGCAGTCCACATGCCGACCACTAGAACCCGGATCCAGACCCGCGGCCTGTCTACCGGCCACTAGGGTTCGGATCCAGACCCACGGCCCGTCTACCAGCCACTAGGGTTCGGATCCAGACCCACGGCCCGTCTACCGACCACTAGGGTGCGGATCCAGACCCGCGGCCCTTGTACTGACATCTAGGGTTCGGATCCAGACCCACGGTCTCCCTACTAATCACTAGCGACCCGCAGTCCACATGCTGACCTCTAGAACCCGGATCCAGACCCGCGACCCGTCTATTGACCTAACTCACCTGCTATCCATCTACCGACCACTAGGGTCCGGATCCAGACTCGCTGCCCTTTTTTCGACCACTAGGGTCTGGATCCAGACCCGCGGTCTCCCTACTAACCCGCAGTCCACATGCAGACCACTAGAACCCGGATCCAGACCCGCGGCCCGTCTATTGACCTAACTCACCTGCTATTCATCTACCGACCACTAGGGTCCGGATCCAGACTCGCTGCCCTTTTTTCGACCACTAGGGTCTGGATCCAGACCCGCGGTCTCCCTACTAACCCGCAGTCCACATGCCGACCACTAGAACCCGGATCCAGACCCGCGGCCTGTCTACTGACCTAACTCAACTGCTATCCATCTACCGACCACTAGGGTTTAGATCCATACCCGTGGTCCCTCTACTGACCACTAGGGTTCGGATCCAGACCCGTGGTCCCTCTACTGACCACTAGGGTTCGGATCCAGACCCACGGCCCGTCTACCGACCACAAGGGTTTAGATCCATACCCGCGGTCTCCCTACTAACCACTAGGGTCCGGATCCAGACCCGCGGCCCTTGTACCAATCACTAGGGTCGGGATCCATATCTGCGGTCTCCCTACTAACCACTAGGGACCCGCAGTCCACATGCCGACCACTAGAACCCGGGTCCAGACCCGCTGCCTGTCTACTGACCTAACTCAACTGCTATCCATCTACCGACCACTAGGGTTTAGATCCATACCCGTGGTCCCTCTACCGACCACTAGGGTTTAGATCCATACCCGTGGTCCCTCTACCGGCCACTAGGGTTCGGATCCAGACCCACGGCCCGTCTACCGACCACTAGGGTGCGGATCCAGACCCGCGGCCCTTGTACTGACATCTAGGGTTCGGATCCAGACCCACGGTCTCCCTACTAATCACTAGCGACCCGCAGTCCACATGCTGACCTCTAGAACCCGGATCAAGACCCGCGGCCCGTCTATTGACCTAACTCACCTGCTATCCATCTACCGACCACTAGGGTCCGGATCCAGACTCGCTGCCCTTTTTTTCGACCACTAGGGTCTGGATCCAGACCCGCGGCCCTTGTATCAACCACTAGCGTCTGGATCCAGACCCGCGGTCTCCCTACTAACCCGCAGTCCACATGCCGACCACTAGAACCCGGATCCAGACCCGCGGCCTGTCTACTGACCTAACTCAACTGCTATCCATCTACCGACCACTAGGGTTTAGTTCCATACCCACGGTCCCTCTACTGACCACTAGGGTTCGGATTCAGATCCGCGGCCCTTGTACCGACCACTAGGGTCTGGATCCATATCTGCGGTCTCCCTACTAACCACTAGGGACCCGCAGTCCACATGCCGACCTCTAGAACCCGGATCCAGACCCGCGGCCCGTCTACTGATCTAACTCAACTGCTATCCATCTACCGACCACTAGGGATTAGATCCATACCCGTGGTCCCTCTACTGACCACTAGGGTTTAGATCCATACCCGTGGTCCCTCTACTGACCACTAGGGTTCGGATCCAGACCCGCGGCCCTTGTACCGACCACTAGGGTCCGGATCCAGACCCGCTGCCCTTGTACCGACCACTAGGGTCCAGATCCAGACCCGCTGCCCTTGTACCGATCACTAGGGTCTGGATCCAGACCCACGGCCCTTGTACCGATCACTAGGGTCCGGATCCAGACTGGCAGCCCATCTCCCAACCTATAGAGTCTGGATCCAGGCCCACGGAGTGTGTACCAACCTAACTGACCTACTATCCATCTACCGACCACTAGGGTCCGGATCCAGACCCGCAGCACTTGTACCGACCACTAGGGTCTGGATCCAGACCCGCGGTCTCCCTACTAACCACTAGCGACCCGCAGTCCACATGCTGACCTCTAGAACCCGGATCCAGACCCGCGGCCCGTCTATTGACCTAACTCACCTGCTATCCATCTACCGACCACTAGGGTCCGGATCCAGACTCGCTGCCCTTTTTTCGACCACTAGGGTCCGGATCCAGGCCCACTGCCCTTGTACCGACCACTAGGGTCCGGATCCAGACCGGCGGCCCTTGTAGCGATCACTAGGGTCCGGATCCAGACTGGGGGCCCCTTTACCGGCCACTAGGGTCCGGATCTAGACCAGCGGCCCGTGTACCGACCACTAGGTCCGGATCCAGACCTGCGGCCCTTGTACCGATCACTAGGGTCTGGATCCATATCCGCGGTCTCCCTACTAACCACTAGGGACCCGCAGTCCACATGCCGACCTCTAGAACCCGGATCCAGACCCGCGGCCCGTTTACCGACCACTAGGGTCCGGATCCAGACCAGCGGACCTTGTACTGACATCTAGTGTTCGGATACCGAACCACGGCATGTCTACCGACCTACCTAACCTACTATCCATCTACCGACCACTAGGGTCTGGATCCATATCCGCGGTCTCCCTACTAACCACTAGGGTCCGGATCCAGACCCGCGGCCCTTGTACCGACCACTAGGGTCCGGATCCAGACCCGCGGCCCTTGTACCGATCACTAGGGTCTGGATCCATATCTGCGATCTCCCTACTAACCACTAGGGACCCGCAGTCCACATGCCAACCTCTAGAACCTGGATCCAGACCCGCGGCCCGTCTAGTGACCTAACTCAACTGCTATCCATCTACCGACCACTAGGGTTTAGATCCATACCCGTGGTTCCTCTACTGACCACTAGGGTTCGGATCCAGACCCACGGCCCGTCTACCGACCACAAGGGTTTAGATCCATTCCCGCGGTCTCCCTACTAACCACTAGGGTCCGGATCCAGACCCGCGGCCCTTGTACCAATCACTAGGGTCGGGATCCATATCTGCAGTCTCCCTACTAACCCCTAGGGACCCGCAGTCCACATGCCGACCACTAGAACCCGGATCCAGACCCGCGGCCTGTCTACCGGCCACTAGGGTTTGGATCCAGACCCACGGCCCGTCTACCGGCCACTAGGGTTCGGATCCAGACCCACGGCCCGTCTACCGACCACTAGGGTGCGGATCCAGACCCGCGGCCCTTGTACTGACATCTAGGGTTCGGATCCAGACCCACGGTCTCCCTACTAATCACTAGCGACCCGCAGTCCACATGCTGACCTCTAGAACCCGGATCCAGACCCGCGGCCCGTCTATTGACCTAACTCACCTGCTATCCATCTACCGACCACTAGGGTCCGGATCTAGACTCGCTGCCCTTTTTTCGACCACTAGGGTCTGAATCCAGACCCGCAGTCTCCCTACTAACCCGCAGTCCACATGCCGACCACTAGAACCCGGATCCAGACCCGCGGCCCGTCTATTGACCTAACTCACCTGCTATCCATCTACCGACCACTAGGGTCCGGATCCAGACTCGCTGCCCTTTTTTCGACCACTAGGGTCTGGATCCAGACCCGCGGTCTCCCTACTAACCCGCAGTCCACATGCCGACCACTAGAACCCGGATCCAGACCCGCGGCCTGTCTACTAACCAAACTCAACTGCTATCCATCTACCGACCACTAGGGTTTAGTTCCATACCCACGGTCCCTCTACTGACCACTAGGGTCCGGATCCAGACCCGCGGTCTCCCTACTAACCCGCAGTCCACATGCCGACCTCTAGAACCCGGATCCAGACCCGCGGCCCGTCTAGTGACCTAACTCAACTGCTATCCATCTACCGACCACTAGGGTTTAGATCCATACCCGTGGTCCCTCTACTGACCACTAGGGTTCGGATTCAGACCCGTGGTCCCTCAACTGACCACTAGGGTTCGGATCCAGACCCACGGCCCGTCTACCGACCACAAGGGTTTAGATCCATACCCGCGGTCTCCCTACTAACCACTAGGGTCCGGATCCAGACCCGCGGCCCTTGTACCAATCACTAGGGTCGGGATCCATATCTGCGGTCTCCCTACTAACCACTAGGGACCCGCAGTCCACATGCCGACCACTAGAACCCGGATCCAGACCCGCGGCCTGTCTACTGACCTAACTCAACTGCTATCCATCTACCGACCACTAGGGTTTAGATCCATACCCGTGGTCCCTCTACTGACCACTAGGGTTCGGATCCAGACCCACGGCCCGTCTACCGGCCACTAGGGTTCGGATCCAGACCCACGGCCCGTCTACCGACCACTAGGGTGCGGATCCAGACCCGCGGCCCTTGTACTGTCATCTAGGGTTCGGATCCAGACCCACGGTCTCCCTACTAATCACTAGCGACCCGCAGTCCACATGCTGACCTCTAGAACCCGGATCCAGACCCGCGGCCCGTCTATTGACCTAACTCAACTGCTATCCATCTACCGACCACAAGGGTTTAGATCCATACCCGTGGTCCCTCTACTGACCACTAGGGTTCGGATCCAGACCCAGTGCCTTTGTACTGATCACTAGGGTCCGGATCCAGACCAGGGGCCCCTTGTACCGACCACTAGGGTCCGGATCCAGACCCGTGGCACTTGTACCGACCACTAGGGTCCGGATCCTGATCCGCGGTCTCCCTACTAACCACAAGGGACCTGCAGTCCACATGCCGACCTCTAGAACCCGGATCCAGACCCGCGGTCCCTCGACCGACCACAAGGGTCCGGATCCAGACCTGCGTTCCCCCTGCCGACCACTAGGTTCGGATCCAAAGCCACGGTCCCCCTGACGACTACCAGGGTCCGGATCCAGATAAACATGCACATTGTGGAGAAAATGTCTCACTTTGTCATGTGACCAGTTTTCCAGCAGAAAACCTAGAAATTCTGACACTTTTCAACCGTTTGGTGAATAAAACTCAAATTGGCAAGAAAAAATGAGAATTTCTAACTTTTTGAACCTGCAAACGGAATAAGAAGTTGGAAATTTGTAAGTAAAGTTCTAATGTGTTGAAATGAAAACTCTGAAATTCTGTCATGACCCCACGAACGTGTGAGAGAACCTGACGTTCTGCCTGGAAACCTTTTCAGAAGTGGTGCGGCGCTGGAGGCGGGGCTTCACGCCCACCCGGCCGGCGTTTATGACTTTTGCAAAACCAGCGTTTGTGTGCACAAAAACCTCCACGACTGTTCAGATTTCTCAGCTGCTCAGATGAGACGACGGAAACAAACAAACTGTGTTTGCCGCCTTCAGGAATGTTCTGGCCCTTTGAACCAGAACAACTGACACCACAGCCGACGAAGACGCCTCAGTCCGGCTCTGATGAGATCATCAATACCTGCAATCAGCACTTTCACACCAAACCTGAGGAGGGATCCCGTCACGCCACCGGAGGCCACTTTAGCTTGAAATCCGATTTAAAAATCCTCAGTTCTCAGTCACAACTTACAGGCAGTTTTAGTCTCAATTTCTGGTTCTGGAACATTTGTGAAATTATGAAGTCAGAAAGTTCGAATTTTTTTTTTTTTTGAACTTATAGTTTATTTGGAGTTTTCACATTATACACATTTGTTTCCATAATTTCTACAATAGTCAACCTACGTATATAACATAGTATCAAAGAAGGTACTGGCAGGAAGTTGAATGACCATAGACATCTTTATCAAGAACAGGAAAGAAAAAAAAATGAAAATAAACTAAACATGTCAGCACCTGGCTCACTCGAGCCATTAGCAGGATAGCAGAGGCAGTGATTTTGCTGGACTCCACCTTAGGTTGAAAATGTGCATTTGATGTCTTAAAAAGAAAGTTATTTTTTGCCAGAAAGTTGGAATTTTAACTAAAAAATGGTAGTAGCTTTTATTTAGTTCTTCAGTTTGATTGTTTTAGTTCTTTTATAGTTTTAGTTTCTGTGGATTTACAGATAAACACAAAAGTCTGGGATGAAAGAATCCCGTGAACACGGACAAACACACGTTATTCTTTTATTGACTGATTACACTCAGAAAAATGGGATTAATTAGAAATTTGAAGCTGCAAAAGAAGAAATTAAAGAAAAATGAAAAAGTGGATTTTACCTGCAGTTCTATTTTGTTTCAGTAATTTCTGCTTTGTTCATTTCAGTTTCATAAAAATCTTTAGTTTTTATAGCAGCTATTGTTTCACTCTTAGTTTCCGTTTTAGTTAACTACGATAACTCAACCTTCAGGGGGAAGAAACCTGGACCAGGACCTGGATCATCAGGGGGAAGAAACCTGGACGAGGACCTGGATCATCAGGGGGAAGAAACCTGGACCAGGACCTGGATCATCAGGGGGAAGAAACCTGGACCAGGACCTGGATCATCAGGGGGAAGAAAGCTGGACCAGGACCTGGATCATCAGGGGAAAGAAACCTGGACCTGGATCATAAGGGGGAAGAAACCTGGACCAGGACCTGGATCATCAGGGGGAAGAATCCTAGACCAGGACCTGGATCATCAGGGGGAAGAAACCTAGACCAGGACCTGGATCATCAGGGGGAAGAATCCTAGACCAGGACCTGGATCATCAGGGGGAAGAAACCTGGACCTGGATCATCAGGGGGAAGAAACCTGGACCTGGATCATCAGGGGGAAGAAACCTGGACCTGGATCATCAGGGGGGAGAAACCTGGACCAGGACCTGGATCATCAGGGGGAAGAATCCTAGACCAGGACCTGGATCATCAGGGGGAAGAAACCTGGACCAGGACCTGGATCATCAGGGGGAAGAATCCTAGACCAGGACCTGGATCATCAGGGGGAAGAAACCTGGACCAGGACCTGGATCATAAGGGGAAAGAAACCTGGACCAGGACCTGGATCATAAGGGGAAAAAAACCTGGACCAGGACCTGGATCATAAGGGGAAAGAAACCTGGACCTGGATCATAAGGGGGAAGAAACCTGGACCTGGATCATCAGGGGGGAGAAACCTGGACCAGGACCTGGATCATCAGGGGGGAGAAACCTGGACCAGGACCTGGATCATCAGGGGAGAGAAACCTGGACCAGGACCTGGATCATCAGGGGAAAGAAACCTGGACCAGGACCTGGATCATCAGGGGGAAGAAACCTGGACCAGGACCTGGATCATCAGGGGGAAGAAACCTGGACCAGGACCTGGATCATCAGGGGGAAGAAACCTGGACCAGGACCTGGATCATCAGGGGGAAGAAACCTGGACCAGGACCTGGATCATAAGGGGGAAGAAACCTGGACCAGGACCTGGATCATCAGGGGGAAGAAACTTGGACCAGGACCTGGATCATCAGGGGGAAGAAACCTGGACCAGGACCTGGATCATAAGGGGGAAGAAACCTGGACCAGGACCTGGATCATCAGGGGGAAGAATCCTAGACCAGGACCTGGATCATAAGGGGGAAGAAACCTGGACCAGGACCTGGATCATCAGGGGGAAGAAACCTGGACCAGGACCTGGATCATCAGGGGGAAGAATCCTAGACCAGGACCTGGATCATCAGGGGGAAGAATCCTGGATCAGGACCTGGATCATCAGGGGGAAGAATCCTGGATCAGGACCTGGATCATCAGGGGGAAGAATCCTGGATCAGGACCTGGATCATCAGGGGGAAGAAACCTGGACCTGGATCATCAGGGGCAAGAATCCTAGACCAGGACCTGGATCATCAGGGGGAAGAAACCTGGACCAGGACCTGGATCATCAGGGGGAAGAATCCTGGATCAGGACCTGGATCATCAGGGGGAAGAATCCTAGACCAGGACCTGGATCATCAGGGGGAAGAATCCTAGACCAGGACCTGGAGCATCAGGGGGAAGAAACCCGGACCAGGACCTGGATCATCAGGGGGAAGAAACCTGGACCAGGATCTGGATCATCAGGGGGAAGAATCCTAGACCAGGACCTGGATCATCAGGGGGAAGAAACCTGGACCAGGACCTGGATCATCAGGGGGAAGAATCCTAGACCAGGACCTGGATCATCAGGGGGAAGAAACCTGGAGCAGGACCTGGATCATCAGGGGGAAGAAACCTGGACCAGGACCTGGATCATCAGGGGGAAGAATCCTAGACCAGGACCTGGATCATCAGGGGGAAGAAACCTGGACCAGGACCTGGATCATCAGGGGGAAGAAACCTGGACCAGGACCTGGATCATCAGGGGGAAGAATCCTAGACCAGGACCTGGATCATCAGGGGGAAGAATCCTAGACCAGGACCTGGATCATCAGGGGGAAGAAACCTGGACCAGGACCTGGATCATCAGGGGGAAGAAACCTGGATCAGGACCTGGATCATCAGGGGGAAGAAACCTGGACCAGGACCTGGATCATCAGGGGGAAGAAACCTAGACCAGGACCATCAGGGGGAAGAAACCTGGACCAGGACCTGGATCATCAGGGGCAAGAATCCTAGACCAGGACCATCAGGGGGAAGAAACCTGGACCAGGACCTGGATCATCAGGGGGAAGAATCCTGGATCAGGACCTGGATCATCAGGGGGAAGAATCCTAGACCAGGACCTGGATCATCAGGGGGAAGAAACCTGGATCAGGACCTGGATCATCAGGGGGAAGAAACCTGGACCAGGACCTGGATCATCAGGGGGAAGAAACCTAGACCAGGACCATCAGGGGGAAGAAACCTGGACCAGGACCTGGATCATCAGGGGCAAGAATCCTAGACCAGGACCATCAGGGGGAAGAAACCTGGACCAGGACCTGGATCATCAGGGGGAAGAATCCTGGACCAGGACCTGGATCATCAGGGGGAAGAATCCTGGACCAGGACCTGGATCATCAGGGGGAAGAAACCTGGACCAGGACCTGGATCATCAGGGGGAAGAAACCTGGACCAGGACCTGGATCATCAGGGGGAAGAATCCTAGACCAGGACCTGGATCATCAGGGGGAAGAAACCTGGACCAGGACCTGGATCATCAGGGGGAAGAAACCTGGACCAGGACCTGGATCATCAGGGGGAAGAATCCTAGACCAGGACCTGGATCATCAGGGGGAAGAATCCTAGACCAGGACCTGGATCATCAGGGGGAAGAATCCTAGACCAGGACCTGGATCATCAGGGGGAAGAATCCTAGACCAGGACCTGGATCATCAGGGGGAAGAATCCTAGACCAGGACCTGGATCATCAGGGGGAAGAATCCTAGACCAGGACCTGGATCATAAGGGGGAAGAAACCTGCACCAGGACCTGGATCATAAGGGGGGACCCTCCTGCTGAAGACCAGCAGGTAGAACAGGAAGTAGAGAGAAGAGACACAGACACACCGTCAAAGGTACCAAAGACCAGATCCATCAGTATAATTATCTGTTACCTGGAGAACTGAGAGTTTTCTGTCCACCAGACTGGTACCTGGTTAGTTGGTGGACTACTGAGACCACTATCTAAACAGGTGTAGACAGCAGACACTGAGGTGGTCAGAGGTGGGACTGCAGGTCAGTGGATCATGTTGGTGTCCCCCTGCAGCAGGTCTACAGCAGCAGATCCAGATGAAGCTGTGTTGAAGACCAGCTGCTCCAGTCTGGTCCTGCAGCTGCAGCTGTGACTACTGGTCCTGACACACTAAAGTTTACACCAACTAGATGTTTTACTGAACACAAACGTTGAAGTTTGGTTTTAAAGGTGGAGGTGGTGTCAGCCTCCTTCACCCAAACTGGAAGTTGGTTCCAGAGAAATCGGTGCAAAGATGTGAAAGTGTTTCATTTAGAAATGTTTTCATTATTTTTATGAATTTGCTCTGAAACAGCTTCAGTACTTCAAGCTTTTAAAGGCAATGACATAAGTTTAGCTGCCGCCAGAGGTGGAACCGATGATCCAGGTCCACCCAGCTGCTGCTCTCTGGTTGGTTCTGGCCAGTAGCTTGAACCAAGGCTCAGGCTTGATTTGGTGTGGATGTGGTTCTAGCTTCAAAGTCTGATCCCTCAGACGACTTACATCCGTCCCTCAGCTCCGTCGGAGGTCTTGTCCTCATGTCACACTGAAAGTCGTCTAGATTCCTGCAACAGTTCAACAATATTCTGAACCGAAGGAGAAATATTCAAATCCCTTCCAGTCTTTCTTTAAAGTAACACTCGTTAAAAATATTTCTGATTTGTTGACAAATTGGACATTCTCAGTCCAGATTAGAAGATGAACCTTAGAGCGTTTGTTGTATCAGGTGCTTCTGAACCATGGAATTTACAAACAGACCATCAGTTAATCTCATTATCTCCTACTGATTGACAAAGACCCAAGAGATCAATCGGAGGCCCAGGAGGTCGCTCAGAACCCAAAAATGAATGAAGTTGTGTCCACGTGCGTCTCTGGACTGTCAATTCAATTCAATTTTATTTATATAGCGTCTATTACAACACAAGTTGTCTCTAGGATCTTTCCAGAGACCAGAACATGACCCCCGAGCAATTATTACATAAACAGCGGCAGGTAAAAACTCCCCTAGTGGAAGAAAAACCTTAAGCCAAACTGTCAGAAGTTCTCATCAAGACACTGCTCTTCTCTTTAAAGGTTTCCTTTGTTCCATCAGGAATAAGATACAGCTGTAGGTTTTTAAGACTTCGTACGTTCAGTTTGATTCAGAATCCCACCGTTCTGAAGCTTTGGCTCCAACATTTATTTAACTTGATTAAAATAAACTGTCCCGTGTGAGTTTATAAAACTCATTTAATCTGCATCCCATTCACACGTCTGGCTGAGGCTTCTGTTACGTCCTGCTGTGGTTTCTTCTCCTCAAACATGAAGAACATCTCTGTGGTTCACTCCAGTAGTCATCCTTTCATCATTCAGTAATGCCGTTTCTTTTCCCTTTTTGACCCAAAATGTTTGTCCTTCACTTCCTGGGATTTTTTGAGACTCCATGAGACCTAAAACAAATCAAACAGCTCCCCCTGCTGGCGTCTGGCCTGAACCCCATCATAAGGGGACTTTGGATTAAATGAAACCTTTCAAACAATACAATGGCATATTTTATTTTATTGACTTTTATTTTGTAATGCCATGTTTAATTATTGCAAGCCACTTTTATTTCTTGTTCGTATATATTTAAAGGGCGTGGTTTTGTTTTATAGGTGTGGCCAGTCGTAAACGTCAGCGTATCCTCATGAGTGACAGGTAGGGAGAAAACCAGAAAACCGACCAAGTGTAAAACATGCGAGACAAAACCGTCTCAAATGTGTTGAGGCCCACAGCGGCCCCGCCCACAGCGGCCCCGCCCACAGCGGCCCTCCAAGCCCAGAATCACCGTCCACGACCACCAATACCAACGCCGTTTCTCCTGGCTGCAGGCCAATGAATCCGTGTTAAAGGATCACATTAATTATAGAAGTATTATTCAGCGGTGCTGGGCCAGTGCAGGATCATGTAGGAAGACTGGCCGCCTGAGAGGGCGCCACAGCAGGACCCGCTGGTGCTCGCTGTGAAGACCGACACATGAGTTCACGTCGGAGTCTTACAGAATATCCGGGAAAAGTCCAGACGACCGCTGTCCCGGCCCGGCGGCGTCGCACACGTCGTCCCGGCCCGGCGGCGTCGCACACGACGTCCCGGCCCGGCGGCGTCGCACACGACGTCCCGGCCCGGCGGCGTCGCACACGACGTCCCGGCCCGGCGGCGTCGCACACGACGTCCTTTAAAAGAAACATTTGAGTATTTACACGAGGTACGCGGGTTCACCGTCAGCGACTTTGTCCACATACGTACTGATGTCGCAGATCGAGCGGCATCTTGGGAGAAAACAGCTGGAGTGAGAAGAAGTCAAGTGAACCTCCGACCGTTGATACGCTGAAGCTTCAGCTCGACTTTAATGAGACACAATTCAAAGTTCGGCATATTGAAGACATTTCAAATTTATTGGGAATGTGAACAAGTAAAAAAGCGGCACCAGGAGGCTCCAGGAACCGCTGGGCCGGAACAACGGGGTTCTGCAGGTATCGGACACGTCCAGCTGACCTCTTCACAAATTTCTATACAACAATAAAGATTTAGTGTAAAACTAAGCAGCAGACCAACTTTCTCCTCCTTGATAGCCCCCATCTCCTCCTCAGTAAGCTCCTCCATAACCATCACCTCCTCCTCCTCCTCCTCCACAACCACTTCCTCCTCCTCCACAACCACTTCCTCCTCCTCCATAACCACCACTTCCTCCTCCTCCATAACCACCACTTCCTCCTCCTCCTCCATAACCACCTCCTCCATAACCACCACTTCCTCCTCCTCCTCCACAACCACTTCCTCCTCCTCCTCCACAACCACTTCCTCCTCCTCCATAACCACCACTTCCTCCTCCTCCATAACCACCACTTCCTCCTCCTCCTCCATAACCACCTCCTCCATAACCATCACCTCCTCCTCCTCCTCCATCACCTCCTCCTCCTCCATAACCACCACTTCCTCCTCCTCCTCTATAACCTCCTCCTCCTCCTCTATAACCACCTCTTCCTCCTCCATAACCACCACTTCCTTCTACTCCTCTATAACCTCCTCCTCCTCCTCCTCCTCCTCCTCCATAACCATCTCCTCCTCCTCCTCCATAACCACCTCCTCCTCCTCCTCCATAACCACCTCCTCCTCCTCCATAACCACTTCCTCCATTACCACGACCCCCTCCTCCAAATCCAGCACCTTTGAACGCTCCTCCTCTGTACCCGCCCCCACCTCTGTAGCCACCTCCTCCTCCGTACCCGCCCCCACCTCTGTAGCCACCTCCTCCTCTGTACCCGCCCCCACCTCTGTAGCCACCTCCTCCTCCATAGCCTCCCCCACCTCTGTACCCTCCTCCTCTATAGCCCCCATATCCTCCTCCTCCCTTGTATCCACCATACCACCCTCCCCCACCTCCTCCTCCTCGATAGCTCCCTCCACCTCCTCCATCAAATCGAGGCATCTTTGAAGGTCGTGGACCATCTCCCATTCTGCAGAGACACAAAGATCATCTTAGAAATCAGCTCCAGTTTGAGGAAGAACCAAGATCTCCCTCTTAAACCTGTAAAAGAGATGTTCAGGGACGTTCAGAGAATCCCAGTTCTGCAGCAGGACCTGGGTGGAGCTCTTTGGTACCTCTGGGTGTTGGCCATCAGGTTGATTCCAGCTGCTGATGGTTTGGACACCTGTCTGATGACGTTCAGCAGCCGCTCGTTGGTCTGATCCAACTTGTTGACATATTCAGGGTCCTTGGTCACTTCCACCACCAGAGCCTCCAGCGCGGCCCGCAGAGCAGCAATGCCTCCCGCCACCTCGTGAGACATCTTCAATTTGATCCTGTAGACAATGGTAAAGGTTAACACCTGCTTCCTGCTGCACATGCCTACAAAGTCTAAAAACAGAGGCGTTCCCAAACAGAGACGTATTCAGGAGGGAACATCTGCTTATCAGGGTCTCTAACGATATCAACATGGAAGTCCAAGGACCCGCGGTTCCTCCACCGACCCCCGGGGTCCGGATCCAGACCCGCGGTTCCTCCACCGACCCCCGGGGTCCGGATCCAGGCAGTGGGTTTATCTCCACCGACCCCCGGGGTCCGGATCCAGACCCGCGGTTCCTCCACCGACCGCCGGGGTCCGGATCCAGACCCGCGGTTCCTCCACCGACCGCCGGGGTCCGGATCCAGACCCGCGGTTCCTCCACCGACCGCCGGGGTCCGGATCCTGACCCGCGGTTCCTCCACCGACCGCCGGGGTCCGGATCCAGACACGCGGTTCCTCCACCGACCGCCGGGGTCCGGATCCTGACCCGCGGTTCTTCCACCGACCGCCGGGGTCCGGATCCTGACCCGCGGTTCTTCCACCGACCCCCGGGGTCCGGATCCAGACCCGCGGTTCCTCCACCGACCGCCGGGGTCCGGATCCTAACCCGCGGTTCCTCCACCGACCGCCGGGGTCCGGATCCTGACCCGCGGTTCTTCCACCGACCGCCGGGGTCCGGATCCAGACCCGCGGTTCCTTCCACTGACCGCCGGGGTCCGGATCCTGACCCGCGGTTCCTTCCACCAACCGCCGGGGTCCGGATCCTGACCCGCAGTTCTTCCACCGACCGCCAGGGTCCGGATCCAGACCCGCGGTTCCTCCACCGACCGCCGGGGTCCGGATCCAGACCCGCGGTTCCTCCACCGACCGCCGGGGTCCGGATCCAGACCCGCGGTTCCTTCCACCGACCGCCGGGGTCCGGATCCTAACCCGCGGTTCCTCCACCGACCTCCATATTAAAATGTCCAACTTTACAGCAGAAATTAACAACCTGGTACCAAAAATAAAAAGTAGCACATCAGGTAAAATGCAACAAATGTAAGAATAATTAGCGGCGTAATGGTGAGGCACAGCTTCCACTCCCGCCCCCAGACCCTCCCACTCCGTCTGGGAGGGTCTGGGGGCGAAGGCGGTTGACCGTTTCTTGGTTCTTGGCAGGGCAGTGCGTCTGGTGCCATGGGCTGAGTTGTGACCTGCTTCCTGGTCCTGGTGAGCCACGTTGGTCCCCCAGTCCCAGAAAAATATGCTTAAAGTCTGTTTTTGCATTCCACTGCTGATGAACAGCCAGGAAGCAGTGGCGGACGCCTGTCCTCCTCGTTTTAGACGCTTCCCTGCGTCATCAACATCGAGGACAAGCTCATGACCATCCCTACATTTCACTCAGGTGTGTGGGAAACAACTCAAACTTGCAGGACTTTGGGCCTGGACAGCAACGAGTGACTGCTGACCAGCGTCGACTCTGGGACGAGCTCTGCGTCGACCTGAACGACAGACCAGGACCGCTAGATCTGGGCGATTCAGAGGACTGGTGACACGTTGCTGCCAAAACAAGGACGAATTAACATATTTCACGAGACTGAAACTAACATTAGTTAACTTCACAGCCTGAGCCAAGCTACACTAAAATATCAAGCTTGTGGTAACCAAGGTTACCAATGTTACACCTGTCCACAACATCCATTTTTTAATTATCTGGGGTTAGACGGAGAGAGCTCCTCAGAACGGTTCCTGCAGTTCTTCACACTCTACGGAGGTAATCACAGAGTCCTAGGTCTGAAATGTCTCTGCTGGAAGGTGTCCTGCCAATATTCTGACCAGATGTCCAAACCACCTCAACAGTCTCCTTTCAATGTGGAGGAAGAACAACCAAGTTCCAAATTCTTGACCTGAAATTGAAGCCAAAGAAATCCAGTTTTGGCTACTTGTAAACCCGACCTCGTTCTTTTTGTGAGGTAAAAAAAAACAAGGATGAGGTTGCAAACACAAGCTGGTGGAATGAGCTTTCTTTGAAGGACCTGGAATGAGGAGCTCAGACGTCCAGAACATGAGATTGGAGTGGATGCTCCTCCACATCTGAACGGTGCGTGAAACACAAGGCTCGTTTCGTCGCCTCATTCAGCGTTGCAGGAGTTTGTTGTGCAGGGTCTCACCAGTCATCGAGCTCCACGATGTGTCCGTTGGAGCTGATCTTCTTGCAGCCGAACAGCAGCAGCTGCAGAGGACTGACCAGAGTCATCCCTTTAGCTGAAATCGCTCGGGTTCGGATCTGAAACACAAACTTGCCAAGTTAAAACGCATCCACAGAGTTTCAAGGAGCTGAGATGCTGGTGCTAGTTTGAGGAGGCCAATCAAATTGTAGGTTTTTCCTGTTCAAACGAGCATAAACTTGGTGTATTTGACAGTTCATCAGCGGCTCTTAACACAGATGTGCGCGCGTACACCCCCATGTGCTCGGAAGCAGTATTGCTGCTTCAAAGTTAAAACAAGAAGAAATCAGCAGGTCGGAGTTGTGTAAAGATAAGATAAAAAGACCTTCTCGCTGAAAACGAAGAATGGGGACGGATAGTTGATGTCATGGCTGCTGAAAGGACAGTTGACGGAGGACTTGTGGATGAGGGCGTTGCGGCCCTCAGTGGTCAGGATCTTCCTCTTCTCTTTGTGGTAGCAGACGTTGGGGTAGGAGCCATAGGTCAGCAGAGAGACCACCACATCCAGGTTGTTGTCTGGTCCCACCGTGTTGAACACCTGCGTCATCAGACTCTCTGATGGATGACGACAACAACAGATCGCATCAACAGGTTCAGAACAACCGCTACAGAGCCAATGGGGTGTTCCGGTACCTTCAGGGAATCCGGAGTTGACCAGGATCTCCTTCAGCTGGACTTTGGCTTCCCAGGTCATTCTCAGGGTGGACATGTTAAGACGTTTGTGTTCGCAGAAGCATGCTTCTGCCTCTTCGCCGTTGATCCTGAGCAAAACGGGGAGTGAGTTAACTGGTGAGGTCACAAAGCTGTCGACCAATCATCTTATCAACAGAAATACATGTCACTTCTTCAAAGTATAATGAGATCACTTTTGTGTTCTTGGTAAAGACATGAGAGCATAAAACAGTTTCCTGACTGAATCGTTATTGTCCAAGAACAAAAGCAGAGATGTTGGATGTGACTGTGAAGGAGCAGCCCTGCCCCCCAGATGTTGAACTGTTGTCTCTGGGCTTCCGTCCGTGCCGTCTACTTAGAGAGCTCGCCAGGAGAGTTCACGCTTTCTACATGCGTCCCTCAATTATTTACTATGCAACATTATCAGTTCCCTTCGAACATTAATCAAGTATTAGTTCAATTATGGACAGAATTTGTAGGTACAGCCAAGTAGACGGAGTCTAGTTCCATGTCACCATATCTGCTTTGTGGAGCTGATATGGTCCTGTTGGTGTCATCAAGTGAAGCTACCTGTGAATTCTTTTGGGCATGTCTGCTTCTCCTCTAAAGTCTTGAAACATTTACCAAGCTGTACATATAATTTTATGCATGCTTTTGCTGAGTATTTTGTGTGTCTATGAGGAACTACTGAAGTCTTAACACTTCCTGGATTCAAAACGGTCCATCCCACTGAAACATCTGCGTTCTGTGACAGAAGACCCATGAACAGGGAGAGTAGCACGTCAATCTTCTGCGTTTATCCTTCTTGACCTTTTTCTGCCTTCAATACACACATACTGCTATCTATACGCTTCACATGGACATCTAAGGATCAGAGCATTCTTGGTTCTGTTCCTACGTTACTGGGTGTTCCTTTAAAGTGTCACAGCAGGGAAACATCTTCATTACTTCACCTCTCCACAGGGATTCCCCACGGCTCAGAACATAGGCCCCTTTTCTTTGCCATATACACCACCTCTCTGGGCCAGATTATTCATTTACACAGCTTCTCTGTCAACTGTCGTTCCCACCAAATGGCCCCACAATCTCTGCACCAACCCATCTAAAGGCATTTTTTTTAGATTAGACCCTGTTATTATCCCTGGATAAAGAATGCATGTTTTATGCTGGCTGGGTAAAAGCAAGGTGTGTTATTACCTCCCCGGTACCTAAGCAGAGTTGAGGGGAGAGAAGACGACTCCGGGGGTGTTATGGAGTGGACATGACATGACGGCCCACCGTCTTTCTGGTCGGCCTAACTGACTTCACCAACAAAAGAAGAGCTGGCTGATGCTGGAGATGGAGCGGGTGGAGGATCCATGCAAACAGCAGCAGGATTTGCTCAGCGACTTCCTCCAAGTTGTGTAGGTATGACCACCAGTCTCCCTCTCTTGCCGTTGTGTTCTTAGACTGCAAATAACATCTTTTTGAGGTTCTTGAGTTAACGAGTTTCGTTTCTTGCAAAGTCTCAGTCTGTTATTTTAGAAGCCAGTTGCAGGTGACGGTTCTGTAATAAGCTGATTTATAATGTCCACGGCTCTGAAGATGAGGACCTTGCAGACATCTCGTCATCAACAGATCCCACCCGCGACCCGCCACCCTGCGTCAGTTGTGTTTACATTAGTCCTGACCCGTGGTGAAGTGTATCCTCAGAAGAGTTATTGGCAGGGCCAGGTTGATCAGCCCCCCTGTGACTAATAAAAGACAGGTGACATCCCAGATTTAGGTGTTAAGAGTCGGGGTATCTGCAAATGTAAAAAGGGGATTAGGACAGAACTCCTGGTTATCCTTGTCCATCGTTTGTTCAGCCTCGATATAAAGATATATGAAATAAACATTGGCTCTACTACTGTCAATCCTATGAAGGTCTAAAAGAACCTGGGTGTCATGTTCGATGACCACGTTACCTCGGTGTCCTGGTCATGTCACTTTGCTCTCTACAATAAAAAATAAGACCGTACCAGACTCAATATGCAGCACAGCTCCTGGTACAGGTCATGGTCATGGTCAACGCCACCGTGATTACTGCACTGTCCTTCAATTTCTGTGATCAAACCACTACAAAAGGTCCAGAATGTGGTGGCGTGCTGGTCTTTAATCAACCCAGACTAACACGTCACTCTTCTGTTCACTGATCCTCAGGGCCACACCTCTGCTGGTTGACATTACCGCGTTTCCACGGTTCCAAATCGAGTGTGAATGTTCGATAAAGGTAGCGCTGCAGGGGTCGGGGTTTCCACTGACCGGGGATTTTCAAATAATATCTCGTCCTGAGAGATTTCTCTGTTCCTCATGTGGTTCCTCAGTGGGGGAACAAGTTACCAGCGGAGATGACAGCAGAGCCGTCCCTCTCTACGTTCAAGGTGTTGAAAGCTGTCCTCGTCCAAGAACTCCTGTCCTGAACTGAACTGTAGTGGAACGCCGCCTTACCTGCACTTATTTGAATGTAAATGTCTGCTAAACGTAACGTTATTCATCTCCACCACCGTGCTGAATTAAAACGCATCGATTCAAGCGCCCTGCTGACCGTCATTGACCTCAGCTGCACTCTCACACCCACCTGACGTCGTTCCAAGCCTGGAAGACCGCCAGAAGCGCCACGTGATCCGAGAACCGGCTGCCAGAGAAGTTTCTGTGGACAAAGCCGAGGCGTTTCCCATCGTTGATGAAAGGTTCTGGGAAGCAGGTGGCGGCTGAGACGGTGCACATCGCGTCTCCAACACTGTTGAGAAAATGATGGTTTAACTGAACTTGTGAATAAAACAGGTCACCTGGTGAATCTTTTATTCGCTGCAGAGGAGATAAACTGACTGGAAGATGCAGCCCATGATCATCATCTTGCCCAGTCGAGGTTCGATGGGAAGCCGAGCCAGAATCCGACCCAGAGGGGTCAGCTCATCGTTGGTGTCCAGAGCGTCCAGCTCTGAAATCACAAACACTTGAGCTCAAGACTCTTCAGGGAGATGAAGGTGAAATCACGTGGAAGCACAGCCTCCATTTCATCTGCTTACTCAAAACCTCCGTATGAAGACAGTCGGCGTGGCATCGTTAACTTCTGAACAGACACACGGCTTCTGCACTCGGACCAACAGCAGGAACTTCAAAACGGCTCCTCAACCTTTTCCACAGATGTCTAAAGGTTAGATTGTGTTGCTGCAGCGCTGGTTACAGCCTGTTCCCCCTTCCGCCCTGCTGTGTGAGGAGCAGAGGCAGAAACCGGGTCTCCACACGACGCGTGTTCAGCCACTTGTCATCTGGGCCAAAGTGCCCTGAAGGAACACCAAACCTGCCGGTCATCATGTGGTGCGAAAGCCACACCGATACCAAGAATCAACTCATTCTCTTCGTGTCAAAATGTATATTAAACCGTCCTCAAATGCAATACAAACAAGTGTTTTAGGTGATGTCCCCAAATTAAACTGGCGCATCCGTAGAGGACGTCGGTGGAATACCCAACCTAAAACCAACTTCATCTTGGTGTTGCCAGCAGCTGCATTTAATGTTACCGTAACGTTCTTCACACATCCAGAAGCAGATGAGTTCACCGGCTCCTGACAAATAGGCCAGCGTTAATGCCAGGACCTGGAACCTAGAAGTAGATCCCTAGAACGGGAGTCCAGTACTGGTAAACTCCTGGTTCCTGAGTTTGAGATGGAGGGGGTTGAGGAAAAGCCCTCAACATCTAACAGTTTCCAGCTGTGAATAAGACCAACGTCTACCTGCACGAGACAGAAAATGAAGCACGTGCAGGAGAATATGATGATCCCGCCTGACCAGATGATCATTAATCATGTGTAAACTAGGAACCCTCCAAACCCTGTTTTGGGGTCATTAAGCTGCTCGTCCAGATACTCAAAGTTCAAACCAGTAGCTGGAAGGTTTGAGGGAGGGCAGGGCAGGAAGCATCCCAAAAGAGTAAATCCAGTTAAACAACAGAAAGACGTGGCCAACCTTCATGGACACGGCAGATCCTGCTGTACCTCTCAGAGTGTGCTCCGCCTCGATGACGGCATCCAGCGGCGGCGGCTCGATGGCCTTGGACAGGAAGTGCCCGATGCCTCCGAGTCTCAGCAGTTTGATGCTCAGAGCGACTTCATGCAGTGGAGTCCTGAAGATCTCCGGAGTCATGTGAGTCTCCAGCCTGTGGAGATGCACCAACGACTGTTAAAAATGACCAAATGCAGCAGCTCGCCGTCATTGGGGGTTAATGGGTCGTACTTGCTGAATCGAGCCCGACTACAGAGGTGGAAGCAGAACCCGGGTCGGACTCTGCCGGCCCGGCCCTTCCTCTGCTCCAGGTTGGTCTTGGAGGCCCAGACGGTGGCGTAGTTCGTCATGTTGTTGTGGGAGGTAAAGAGCTTCACCTTCTGCCTGTCAGGGGCAGAAAGAACATGAAGGTGCTGCTCCGAAACCGCTGACGTCCAGCTACACACGCCACACTTACTTGCAGGAGTCGATGACGTAGACAACATCATTGATGGTGATGCTCGTCTCTGCGATGTTGGTGGACAAAATGACCTGCAACATCAAACCAGTGCTGAAACACAACACTTACAAACGTCCCACAAACTATTTCTAAAAAACTGTTTTGCACCACTGACCTTGGTGATGTTGTCAGGAACTGGTTCAAACACCCTCCGCTGCTCCTCACGGGGGATCTGAGAGTGGAGCGGCAGGATCCGGTACCGGCTACTTCCTGAAACGAGACATTTCAATATGATGAAGACTGTGGGCCTGATGGCACCTCTGAGATCCCAGGAAGCCTTTGCCGTGATGTGTACCAAAGTGTGGGTTGAACTCCAGGTGTCTCTGCATGGAGTAGATGAGGTTCCAGCCAGGCAGGAAGACCAGCACGGCTCCAGTCACGTTCAGCGTCTCGATGTACTTCAGGAGGGCCTCCACCAGCTCGAAGCACGTCTCTTTCTCATTGATCTGAGCCAACGAAGTCCTGGTCTCCGCCGTGTACTCCGACCCGCAGATCAGATTACAATTAGTCTGCAGACAGAAGACAATACAAAGTCAGATGTGAACCAGCTTCCGACACCCCCGACCACCAGAAAAGCCTTTTTACATCCTCGTCTCCTCCTTCCTCGTCCTTGTCTTTCTTCTTTCGGTCCATGGGTGGAGGGACAAAGTTGGTCATCTGGATGCAGTCCTCCAGGAAATACTCTGCAAACAAGTGAAGGTTTCTTTTAGTTATCAGAACTCCTTTTATTCCAGTTTTACCTCCAGTCACCATCAAAAATAAATAAATGAATGACAATTTTAAACATCCAATGAAACGATGTATTGAGCCCATGTGGTTCTTACAGTTGTAAAAATGGTTCATCTGTCATTTTTATGGGCAGAAGATGTGGAAGTTTACCAAAAATCATGAAAATCAAATGAACTGTCCCAAACTATCACGGTTTTCTTTTGCCTTCCATTTTTTTTAAAAATGCAGCAAACTGAACAGCCGGGTTTGATGAGGATGGTTAAGTTACCATAAACTGTAAAAGTACTCAACGATGCTGTGATGTCATCAGTAGGTTTCTGAAGATGCTTTGGCAGCTTCTTCCTCATACTGCCCGGTGACACGTTGGAACCAGCAGGACTGGAAACTGGCGGGAACACGCCCACCTTATGACAATCACGCTCGTCTGACTCAGCCGACGCAAATAAATGTTGGTTTACATTCATTCTGATCAAATCTGCCTCAACACCCATAACTCAGGTGTCGGCACTGAGGAAACATCTAAAACGGCTGCTGCCAGACCTGAAACCGAGACTAGAAGAGCCCACACCGAAATAGGACTGCAGACCTGAAATCAGGACAAACGGGAGGCGGGATCGACTCGGAGCCCACAGCTAGTGGTCAGAAGAGGAACTGCAGCTGTTACTTCTCGTGATCAGGTCAAATTAATCAAATGTTTGTGAAGTTTTTGCTCCAGAGGAATTTAAAAATAAATGTGAAAACCAAGTGAGAGCCAGCGAAGTAGACACTGGACCAACACAGCACTTGGCTGTAACCGCATTCCCACAAACACACCTTGGACTGGGAAAGTGCGTCCAAACACCTCAATGATGGGGCAGTTGAAGAAGTACTCTCTGAACATGGTGGTGTCGATGGTGGCCGACATGAGGATGATGCGCACGTCTGGGAAGGCCTGGACCACATCTCTGAGCACCACCATCAGGAAGTCCGTCTGCAAGCACACACACACTCGATGCAACACGGACAACATGACTAAAGCCTGGTCTGATCTCAGGAAGCGCCTGAACTCACGTTGATGTCTCGCTCATGGATCTCGTCAACAATGACGTGGCTGATACCCCGGATTCCTGCTTCAAGCTTCCTCAGCAGGACGCCTTCAATGGAAATTTTAACAAGATTAAAAAACATCTAATGAATGATATTTCCTCTCCTCACAAACATCAAGCCAGAGGTGGTCATGGTGTTCCACAGGGTTCTGGACTTGGACTGTTACTTTTTACTCTATAAATGCTCCCATCAGATAGCATCGTGGGGCATTTCAATGCAGATGAAACTCAGATGTACCCATCCATGATTCAAGAGGGGATGAGTAAACTAGCTGGACTACAAGCATGTCTTAATGACATTAAAGACCTGGATGACTGGTGACCTCCTGTCATATACTCGGATCAGACTCATGTTCATCTCCTTGGACCCAAGCAAGTTTGCAGACATACCTGCTTTCATCTTAGTAATCCTGATAAAACACGGAGTATCTCATGTCAGAGTGACTGAGAAGAATTAGTTTAGACATGAAGATTGTATTTCTGCAGTTCCTGATATGCAAGCTGTCCTAAAATGATTCTCAACAGCCTCCAGCTGATCCAAAGTTGCAGGACAGATCATATTCATCCCATTGGCCCTCAGCCAGGTGCAGAGCAGGCGTCTGTTCACGTACCAACGGTGCAGAACATGATGCTGGCATGAGGCCGCGGGAGCGCCGACTCAAAGCGGACGCTGTAGCCGCAGCTTTTCCCAAGGTCCTCTCCTCTTTCGTAGGCAACCCGCTCAGCCACAGAGACGGCGCTGATCCGCCGCGGCTGCAGAGACGACGGCACAACTAACTTAGTCAGTTGAAACCAAGTTAATGAGAAACCTCAGAGACTTAACCCAGCGTGTTACCTGGGTGACCACGATGTTGCAGTCGGACGCTCGGCCCGCTTTGACAAAGCTGTCCAGGATATACTGAGGCACCTGCGTGGTCTTCCCGCAGCCTGTGGCTCCTCTGATGATCACCACAGAGTTCTTGTCCACAGCCTCCATGATCTCCGGCTCAAACTGTTTGACAGGCAACTGGTCGCGCTCCAACAGGATCTGAGCACCAGAGGTTCATGTTTTCCTGCATGTCTGTGTTCTCACTGAACTTCAGCGTGAATAAAGCAGGAAGTGACGACCCACCTTGTGCAGGTTGTCGTCATGCTCCAGCTGGTACATCAGCTCGTTGCGCAGGTCCCCGCTGATCTGCTCCGGAGTGCACTGAAGGTGTTGAAACGACAGGTTGGAAATTATGGTGAAACAACTTAGTATGAAAGTTCAACCGGTATTTTGAAGTTACAGAAAGAGTCTCACAAAAGCCAGCGGCCCCTCGTCGATGTTGCTGCTGGTCCAGGGGTTCCAGTTCACCTGAGGCGGCGACCAGGGGACGACCCCAGCATTGGTCTGACGCTGCGAGGGCTCGAATGTCGCCATCTTCCCCTGAACTAGAGACACTGAACTGCTGTCGTCTACCGGCTGGAGGACAGACGGAGACCAGAGTGAGACGTGTCTACGCTTCAGCGTGCGTCATCGTTACTGCCCTCTACTGGCAGCGGGGGAAACTGCAGACACCTTCATTTCTGACGGCGTGCTCGCAGAGCTCAACTGTGGCCAGTTCGACTTACGATGTCCTGAACTTTGCTGCTGAAAAAGACCTAAATGATGTTGCACAAGAACACGTGTTACAGACTGGACTGCTGGGTGCCAGGTCACGGGCTGACCAACTGGGCCAATCCGACTTTCTAATGAGGAAGAGGTCTTCTAAGGGTAAGACCAACTTCAGAGTTGTGCAGGAGACATGGAAGTGGGTTTGGATGTTCCTCCACAGCCAGTTCAGAGTCTGGGCCACGCTGAGGTGCTACCTGAACCACTCGTTACTGGGAATAATCCTCAGGATGCAGAAATGCACAACACAAGCATAACGTGGTTATTTCAGGTGCCCAAACATATAAGACACCTGAAGCAACCTAGAAGGTGTTTCCCCACAAGTGAACGCGTTGGCTGCACAGCCGAGTAGCACGTGGCAGAAAAAACAAATGTTTTACTCCAATTGGGAATCAGCTGAGACGCAGAATGACACTGAGGAATTGGGAGGCCTTCATGCTCCTGGTGGAGACTTAGGGTCGTGTACTTCAACGCCACATGTACTGTGAATCAAAACACACCAATCTGTCACCAAAAAAACTAAATCCTTCAGAACTGCCTCGCAGCTGGGAGTCGGAGCCGATTCCGAGCTCGGACGAAGATGACCGGCTCTACAACCTGAACATAGGACCGGATCCGACTTTGGTGGGACTCACTTGCAGGGGGATCTGGACTGCCAGCTCATTCACAACGTTGGCCAGATTCTGCTGGAGGTCCGCAACCACGCTGACCTCGTACACCTCCAACTGGACACAAAAACATGTTTGAATACAAGCGGCCGCTGCAGTGTCTCAGATCTGTGACGAGGACGTCGTCGTACCGTCTCCCCCTCCTTCTTCTTGGTGACTCCCGAGTATGCCTCGATGACCCCCAGGTGGTACAGCTGTCGGACCACAGACAGAGCGCACGACTGGGCCGCCAGCTTCTTGTTGGAGCCGTGCTCTCGAGCCGTGATCTCTGCACCACAACAACACGTCCATGTCCTCATTCAGAATCACACTTTGTATTTCGTCTTAAATAAAATAACTTATGCATTTCTCAGATTTCACCTTTAAAGCTTTAATCTGAGGGTTTTCTGTCTGAGAGCCAAGATAAGGATGCTGGATGATGATACATATGTAATTAACCAATAAAATGATATTGATCTTTCCTGTGGAGACTTTAGAAACAGAAAAATAAATCAAAACTACCAATGAGATTCATTTCTTCAAAAGAATCAGAATTGGTCATGAAAATTGCAGCTGGTGTCTGCTCGCGTTCTTGGTAACAGGAAGTCACCAGAGCGCCACGAGTGCCCTCAGTGTCTGTCCATCAGTAAACGCATTTCTCTAACTGAATCCGTTCTTCACTTGGACCCAGAGCAGACGACGTCTGGCTCACGGTCGGTGGTTTCCACATCAGCGTTTTAGATCACCAGTCAGACCACTGAGACGCGCTGCCGGTGAAGCGGCAGGACTGCAGCCGGCTGGAGGTTCAATCATTCTTAACTTGATGTTTAAACCCCAAAAACTGCCCACATGGTTTCCTGTCAGTTTCATTCAGTTTTATTTATATAGTGTCAACACCAGTCGTCTCCAGGATCCAGAGACCAGAACACGACCCCGGATCAAGTATTATATAAACAACGGCAGGTAAGAACTCCCCTTTAGGAGGCAGGGAACCCGGACCGAGAGCTGGATCATAAGAGGCAAGGAACCCGGACCGGGAGCTGGACCATAAGGGGCAAGGAACCCGGACCGGGACCTGGATCATACGGGGGAAGAAACCCGGACCGGGACCTGGATCATACGGGGGAAGAAACCCGGACCGGGACCTGGATCATACGGGGCAAGGAACCCGGACCGGGACCTGGATCATACGGGGGAAGAAACCCGGACCGGGACCTGGATCATACGGGGGAAGAAACCCGGACCGGGACCTGGATCATACGGGGGAAGAAACCCGGACCGGGACCTGGATCATCAGGGGGAAGAAACCCGGACCGGGACCTGGATCATCAGGGGGAAGAAACCCGGACCGGGACCTGAATCATACGGGGGAAGAAACCCGGACCGGGACCTGAATCATACGGGGGAAGAAACCCGGACCGGGACCTGGATCATACGGGGCAAGGAACCCGGACCGGGACCTGGATCATAAGGGGGGAGAAACCTGGACCATCTTGGTCCGTGTTTACAACATTGTGGTAGAGTTCAACTGAAGGTACCGCCGCTGACCGGCGACCGCTCACTACTTCTCAAGGTGCATTGTGGGACATACTGAGTGAGTTCTGCTGTGTAGCGACCCCACCTACTAGAAACAGGATTTTATTTTTGTAGGACAGTTGGACAGGTTTGTCTCTCTCGGCTTTAACTTCAGCTTACATAACCCTGTAGCTGTGTGTCGAGGTAGTGAGTCACTTTAAACATTTAACAGACATGTTACAGCCTTACTTCTGCCGAGCTGCCTCACAAACAGCTGCATCTCTGCTATGAAGCTCCTGCAGAAACAAGCACAAATGTCACAGCTTCACTTCCTGTTCTCTCCAGAATAAAAGCCTTGACGTGAGAGCCGAACTCACCTGCTGCGTTCTCAGGAGGAAGCCTGCATGCTTTTCTGCCGGACGTTTAGGATTTAAACACCAGTGGACAGCGGTTTCTCCCAGCTGCTGTCTGCCCTGCGGTGAACCAGCGACATCAGAAATCACAACCAGACTTCGCCGCTGCATCCATGGGACGGCTTTAGAGCGCCTAAATGCTGTCCCATGTCTTCCTTCAGTGTGGTTGGGATTTCTGGCATCACCTCGCTCTTATCGCACTTTTCTCCTGGATAACCCCCCCCCCCAGTTTCAGAACCAGCTTTCTGCCTGGTTTGGGTCACATGAGGGATGTAACAGCGAGAGCTCTCTGGTGTGGCCGACACACTCCGGAGGTCTCTGGGTTTACAGCCGTCCAGCAGAAAAACACACAAGAGCTTCCCGACACGCCGACCGCCTCCTTCCAGCTCCGCAGCACACACCTGCCGGGAGCCGACACCCGGCAGGTGTGTGCTGCCTTCCACATCCATCGATCATTTCATGATGTACCAGGGCGATTACATGTATCTCGTATGCTATTTAAACTGAATCGGACAAAACAAAGACACACGGGCATCGTTGTACACAAGCAACACAGTTTAAATAATCTGAATCTGAATTATGACTGAACAGTTTCTGTCTGCATGTCAAACATCTCGTCTTCTGTTCCAGAGTTCTGTTCCTCTGGTTGTGTTGCCGCAGTTTGACAGATACTCAAGTTGAAGCATGAAAAGTTGAAACTCGACTTTTGCCAGAATTGACCCTGCCACCACGTTTATTTCTGCTGTACAGAACATTTTAACACGGAGGTCAGAGGCGACCGACTCCCTAGTGGTCACTGGTGGAACTGCAGGGAATCTTCACCTCCTGGTTTGTCAGATTAGCAAGCCCGATGGAGGAAGTGCACGTCTACGAAGTGGTACTACACGACATGCCGGACCATCTCCACTCAGTAGGACGGTATTGTCAGTGGCCCCATGTCGTCAGAAGTGGTATTGCAACATAGGGTCTCTTGTAGTGACTTGAAGTACTGTTGTAACTATGCTTAAGCATCTGCTGCCGGTACTGTCCACAACTGAAAACGTGCAGGTTATTCTCGTCAATACTCAAATGGGTTTCACAATTCCCAAAGAGTTCAACGCAGCCAGCTTCTATACTCAAACCCGGCAGCGGTGGCTCTCAGCGGGACGGAAGCAGACGACACGAAGCTTCCAGGACACATCCTGGGAGTTCCCTGCCAGTGTTGACCTTCCTCCAACATTTAACCTCTAACATTGTTTATCTTAAGTAAGAATCTAAAACTTAAAATCGCACACTATCCTACAGCCAGTCAAACACTGAGCATGCTCAAATAAACCAGAGTGGTGGGCTGAAGGCAGGCAGTCAACGCCACACCAAAGCCAGACTGCCTCCGCTGTCACCATGGAAATAACTAGGAGTTAAGACTTTAGTCTGTTATTTCTCCTGATTTTAAATGTTTAAATCGGAGAAGTCAGCACCAGATGGTGAACTTTCAGCACGTCAGTCTGGATTTGGAGTGAAACCTGCCGCCTGTCTAAAGGCCTCCGGGTTTTCTGATCCAGACCTGTTGTGGTCCGGTCCCACTTGGCTGTACTTATACTCAGCACTGGTTTTCTCCTTCTGGAAGTACTGGTTCAGACGAGCCTTGGCGTTCTCCAGGGTCCAGTTGCCGTGGAGATTGGCGTTGAGATCCACCTCCTCCGACTCCAAAGTCTGAGGACGACAAACAGCCGGGAGTCAAGTTGATGTTCCAGCCGGATCTGATCGGGCAGACGAACCAGGACAGCCGCGCCGCTCAGCAACTTTACATTTAAACGTCTCACTTAGAAACTTTAAAAGCCTTTTTTCTTGTTGCAAATTTACAGGTTTTATCCTTTTATCCAGTTTCTGAAGTCAGCACTTTTCTTTCATAAGGTGAACTTAGATGTTTATCTCAGGTCAATTAAATCAGACTTTCTAAATGTTTTTTATTATTTTAAAATTCAGAATCCTTGCGAGTATATAAAGTTGGATATCGTGTTCATTATTCTTGCTGTTATTTAGTTTAGTTACATCTGTAAGTTTACTTAGAGCTGATATTTTCTCCTGTAAGATCTTTTTTCCTCCACGAGAACAACGTGAATTAAAATGAGAGTTTATTAACTGGACATGAAACAGAATGATGAGCTGCTCCGAGGTTCAGTCTGCAAACGGTGACGTCACGTTCCTTTAAACACATCCGTGTGGCGCTTTGGGCATTTTTCAGGATGTGAACCTTTAAAAGCCGACAGAAACAAGATCGTACCGCCTGAGCTTCCTGCTCATCCCTCCGAGCGTAGTACTCCTTCAGGTTGGCTCCTCGGTCCCACTGAGCTCCTCTGGAGTAACCCAGCCCGGTCACTCCTGGAACCGGCCTGCTATAGCCGTCCTCCTCTGAAACCACAGAAACACAAGTGTCGTGAGGGAGGACGAAGCTGCGCCGCTCAGCTCGACACCAGACAGACCGACGTTTGCGGCCGTCTGTCTCGACGGAGGCAATTCCGCATTACCTTTCTCCGATTTCACCACCAGATGAGGCGGTAGAGGACCACTGGAGGGAAGGTCTCCAAAGTCGCTGCTCCCCCCTTCTCCTCCTCCGTCAGGACGGTCAGCTCCTGGAACGGCCACCTGCAGATCAAAACCACGACAAACACCAGAACGTTTTAGTTGTTCTGAGAAAGAATGACAACATTCTTACTCCAACGTTTGGAGTAACTGTCCAGCCCTACCTGGAAGGTATTCTTGTTTTTGAAGATTTCTATAAAGTTCATTCATCTTTTCTTTGTCCATCTTTTAATTTAGAGAAAGAAATAAATCAGTTTTACGACTCACGCTGGCCCCCAGAGATGGGACTTCTGCCGCGCTCATCTCTCCAACTCGGACCAGATAATTAATAAAATCCCTGGCAGCATTGGTTTGGGCATCCTTCTTGTTGGTGGAGTTTCCCATCCCGATGTAGTTGTAGCCGTCAACCCGGACCTGCGGAGGACCATCAGGTAGAAAACAAACAAAAACAAGCATTGTAAATAAATGAAGACTGATGGAGGACTCACCTCACACATGAACTTCTGCCTGTTTTTGTTGCCTGCCGCTCGGATGTCATAGCTGGGGGTCAACTTCTTCTTCCCACACCAGGCGTACAGGAAGTTCTTGATGTCAGCCATGGTGGAGCGGCGGGAGGCGGAGCTTCCTCCACCTGTTACTCTGAGAAACCACAATCATCATCAAGTAAATAAAAAAAAAACAACAACATTATTCTATCAATAAAAACGCAAACGGGGAGCTTCGTTCGTCAGGAGCGCCGCCCCGCCCCGCGGACGCCGTCACAGAACCGCGACTGTTTACGTCTCAGATGACACGCAGGGATCTGAATTTAGAACAAGCTTCTTCGACCGTCAGCCGAGTGTCAACAAAGTAATACTTGAATTATGCATGCGAGTGTCTTCTGCTGACCGTCGTGTTTGATGTGCAGGTTTATTTCAGACACTCGTAATTTTAAACCGCCAGTTCCAGTCAGCTGCCGTTTCACTGTCGACGGAACCTCACAGCAGCCCCGCTATAAAATCCACTTTACAACAAACGACAACATACGAGGAGATACGAGGAGCTCGGAGTGACTCACGATCAGCTCAAAACGAAGAAGCCGCCGCTACAAACTCCCAGAGAGCGACAACAGCCGCCGTCCTGGTGGTCGTCTTCTTGTTCTGTGGTGGTTCCGGTCAGTTTATTGGCTCACTGGCGCCAACGTCTGCTCAGGAGGCTGTATCTACTGTATCTACTATATCTACTGTATTTACAATATTTACTATATATATCTACTATATCTACTGTGTCTACTATATCTACTGTGTCTACTATATCTACTATATCTACTATATCTACTGTATCTACTATATCTACTATATCTACAGTAGCTACTATATCTACTATATCTACTGTATCTACTATATCTACTATATCTACAGTATCTACTATATCTACTGTGTCTACTATTTCTACTGTATTTACAATATTTACTATATATATATCTACATTTACTATATATATCTACTATATCTATTGTGTCTACTATATCTACTGTATTTACAATATTTACTATATATATCTACTATATCTACTGTGTCTACTATATCTACTTTATTTATTATATTTACTATATTTATCTACTATATCTACTGTGTCTACTATATCTACTATATCTACTGTATCTACTATATCTACAGTATCTACTATATCTACTGTATCTACAGTATCTACTGTATCTACTATATCTACTATATCTACAGTAGCTACTGTATCTACTACATCTACTGTATCTACTATATTTACTATACCTACTATATCTACAGTAGCTTCTATATCTACTATATCTACTATATCTACTTAATCTACTGTGTTTATTGTATCTACTATATCTACTGTGTCTACTATATCTACTATATCTACTGTATCTACTATATCTACTGTATTTATTATATTTACTATATTTATCTACTATATCTACTGTGTCTACTATATCTACTATATCTACTGTATCTACTATATCTACTGTATCTACTATATCTACTGTATTTATTAAATTTTCTCTATTTATCTACTATATCTACTGTGTCTACTATATCTACTATATCTACTGTATCTACTATATCTACTGTATCTACTATATCTACTATATCTACTATATCTACTGTGTCTACTATATCTACTGTATTTACAATATTTACTATATATATCTACTATATCTTCTGTGTCTACTGTATTTACTATATCTACTGTATCTACTATATCAACTATATCTACTATATCTACTGTGTCTACTATATCTACTGTATTTATTATATTTACTATTTATATCTACTATATCTACTATATCTACTTAATCTACTGTGTCTATTGTATCTACTATATCTACTGTGTCTACTATATCTACTGTATCTACTATATCTACTGTATCTACTATATCTACTATATCTACTGTGTCTACTATATCTACTGTATTTACAATATTTACTATATATATCTACTATATCTTCTGTGTCTACTATATCTACTATATCTACTGTATCTACTGTATTTACTATATCTACTATGTCTACTGTGTCTACTATATCTACTGTATTTATTATATTTACTATATATATCTACTATATCTACTGTGTCTACTATATCTACTATATCTACTGTATCTACTATATCTACCGTGTCTACTATATCTACTGTATTTATTATATTTACTATATATATCTACTATAGCTACCATATCTACTTAATCTACTGTGTCTATTGTATCTACTTAATCTACTGTGTCTATTGTATCTACTATATCTAATGTGTCTACTATATCTACTATATCTACTGTATCTACTGTATCTACTATATCTACTGTGTCTACTATATCTACTGTATTTATTATATTTACTATATATATCTACTATATCTACCATATCTACTTAATCTACTGTGTCTATTGTATCTACTTAATCTACTGTGTCTATTGTATCTACTATATCTACTGTGTCTATCTACTATATCTACTATATCTACTGTGTCTACTATATCTACTGTATTTATTATATTTACTATATATATCTACTATATCTACTGTGTCTACTATATCTACTATATCTACTATATCTACTGTATCTACTATATCTACCGTGTCTACTATATCTACTGTATTTATTATATTTACTATATATATCTACTATATCTACTATATCTACTTAATCTACTGTGTCTGTTGTATCTACTTAATCTACTGTGTCTATTGTATCTACTATATCTACTGTGTCTACTATATCTACTATATCTACTGTATCTACTATATCTACCGTATCTACTATATCTACTGTATTTATTATATTTACTATATATATCTACTATATCTACTGTGTCTACTATATCTACTATATCTACTATATCTACTGTATCTACTATATCTACCATGTCTACTATATCTACTGTATTTATTATATTTACTATATATATCTACTATATCTACTATATCTACTTAATCTACTGTGTCTATTGTATCTACTTAATCTACTGTGTCTATTGTATCTACTATATCTACTGTGTCTACTATATCTACTATATCTACTGTATCTACTATATCTACCGTATCTACTATATCTACTGTGTCTACTATATCTACTGTATTTACAATATTTACTATATATATCTACTATATCTACTGTATTTACAATATTTACTATATATATCTACTATATCGGGCAGCACGGTGGCTTAGTGGTTAGCACTGTTGCCTCACAGCAAGAAGGTTCCCGGTTCAATTCCCGGCCCAGTGGGTCTTTCTGTGTGGAGTTTGCATGTTCTCCCCGTGCTTGCGTGGGTTTCCTCCGGGTACTCCGGTTTCCTCCCACAGTCCAAAAACCATGCAGTGTAGGTTAATTGATCTTTCTAAATTTCCCTAGGTGTGAATGTGAGTGTGATTGTTTGTATGTGGCCCTGGATAGACTGGCGACCTGTCCAGGGTGTACCCCTGCCTTTCGCCTGATATGCGTCGGGATAGGCTCCAACAGACCCCCGTGACCCGGAAACGGATAAAGCGGGTATAGATAATGGATGGATGGATCTACTATATCTTCTGTGTCTACTATATCTACTATATCTACTGTGTCTACTATATCTACTGTATTTACAATATTTACTATATATATATCTACTATATATACTATATCTACTGTGTCTACTATATCTACTGTATTTACAATATTTACTATATATATCTACTATATCTACTGTATCTACTATATCTACTGTATTTATTATATTTTCTCTATTTATCTACTATATCTACTGTGTCTACTATATCTACTATATCTACTATATCTACTGTATCTACTATATCTACTATATCTACTGTGTCTACTATATCTACTGTATTTACAATATTTACTATATATATCTACTATATCTTCTGTGTCTACTATATCTACTATATCTACTGTATCTACTATATCTACCGTATCTACTATATCTACTATATCTACTGTGTCTACTATATCTACTGTATTTACAATATTTACTATATATATCTACTATATCTACTGTATCT
>CM026207.1:924053-954053 GCA_014839995.1 Xenentodon cancila
CTGCCAGAGGTCCCCCCCAGAGGCCGGCCCCGGCACCAGACCCACCAACAAAGGCGAAACCCAGACCCGCCGGGGCCCCAGAAGTCCCAATCGCAGGACCAGACCCCGAAGGCAAGAGCGTGGACCAGGCAGCCAGGCACCCAGAGACCCACCGGGACCGCCCGGCACGTGTCCCCCGAAAAGCCCCGCCCGACCCCCCCCCACCCCACCGGCACCCCTCCCCTCCCATTTTTTATTTTTTTTATTTTTATTTTTTATTTTTTTTAAATCAGGTCATTTTTAAAAAAAACCTTCTGAACGCTTTTGTCTCTTCTAATCCAGACTACTGTAATTTGTATTGTATGCAAGTATCAGTCAGCGTTTCCTTTCGTTACCTCCAAGTAATTCAAAATGCTGCACCAAGACTCATTACTGATGCAAAAAAGTATCCTCCCTATACTTGCTTCCTTCATTGACTTCCTGTTTTGATTTTGTGTTGACGTCGACGTCCTACCGATCTCCTTCAGAGCCATACATGGTCCTACACCAACTTATCTTGGACCTGTTGACCTGGTATGTTCTCACCAGACCTCTGAGATCCACAGATAGTGTCCTTTTAACCAGATCACAGTTAGTCACAAAAGGTGATCAGGATTTCTCCAGCAGAGCCTCCACCTTCTGGAACTCTACACCTGCTGAACATCTCTGATACTTTTAAATCTCTTCTTAAAAATGTTCCTTTGTGTGACGGTTGTGGAGGCTCTGTGGTATTTTTTCCCCTCCCCTTCGTTGTGGTACAGACCAGGTGGATGGCAGGGGCGTGGCCAGCCATTTTCGGACACCTGCACTCAATCCCCTCGTCAGCCTTAGGCCTATTTACCAGGCCTTCTCACCACTCCTGGTTGCCAGGAGATTTCCGTCCGAATAGTCGGGCCGAGCCGAGCCGAGCCGAGCCGAGCCGAGCCGAGCCGGGCCGGGCCGGGCCGGGCCAGGCCAAGTTAAGTTCTGCTTTGGGGATTGTTAAGCCAAGCCAAGTCAAGTCAAGCCAAGCCACGTTCCGCTTTGGGGATTGTCGAGTCAAGCCTAGCCAAGTCAAGTCAAGTTTCCGCTTTGGGGATTGTCGAGTCAAGCCTAGCCAAGCCAAGTCAAGCCAAGTCAAGCCAAGCCAAGTTCCGCTTTGGGGATTGTCGAGTCAAGCCTAGCCAAGTCAAGTCAAGTTTCCGCTTTGGGGATTGTCGAGTCAAGCCTAGCCAAGCCAAGTCAAGCCAAGTCAAGCCAAGCCAAGTTCCGCTTTGGGGATTGTCGAGTCAAGCCTAGCCAAGTCAAGTTTCCGCTTTGGGGATTGTCGAGTCAAGCCTAGCCAAGCCAAGCCAAGTCAAGCCAAGCCACGTTCCGCTTTGGGGATTGTCGAGTCAAGCCTAGCCAAGTCAAGTTTCCGCTTTGGGGATTGTCGAGCCAAGCCAAGTCAAGCCAAGTCAAGTCCAGCCAAGTCAAGCCAAGCCACGTTCCGCTTTGGGGATTGTCGAGTCAAGCCTAGCCAAGCCACGTTCCGCTTTGGGGATTGTCGAGTCAAGCCTAGCCAAGTCAAGTTTCCGCTTTGGGGATTGTCGAGTCAAGCCTAGCCAAGCCAAGTCAAATCCAGCCAAGTCAAGTCAAGCCAAGTCAAGTCAAGCTCCGCTTCGGGGATGCTACGTCTGCCAAGCCTGGTTCCTGCCTTGTTCTGTGTTCCATGTTGGGAAAATAAATCATTTTCTACCTTCCTTGGCTCTCTGCTCTGGGGTTCTGTTCAGTCGGGCCGTGACAGAATCTCCTGGCCATAATTGAACCCCGCAGAGACGCAAGCTTGGAGGGCTGTCCTAGGACAGTGCGCTTAGCCCTCCGGCCATGCCCCCTCCGCCCCCCCTGCTCGTCTTGGTCCCCGGCTCTTTTGCAGGAGTTTTTATGTTCAGTTCCCGCACAAGCCTGGTAGGTCGCCAGGTGGCGACCGTTGAGGGGGGGGGGTACTGTGACGGTTGTGGAGGCTCTGTGGTATTTTTTCCCCTCCCCTTCGTTGTGGTACAGACCAGGTGGATGGCAGGGGCGTGGCCAGCCATTTTCGGACACCTGCACTCAATCCCCTCGTCAGCCTCAGGCCTATTTATCAGGCCTTCTCACCACTCCTGGTTGCCAGGAGATTTCCATCCGAATAGTCGGGCCGAGCCGAGCCGAGCCGAGCCGGGCCAAGTTAAGTTCTGCTTTGGGGATTGTTAAGCCAAGCCAAGTCAAGTCAAGCCAAGCCACGTTCCGCTTTGGGGATTGTCGAGTCAAGCCTAGCCAAGTCAAGTTTCCGCTTTGGGGATTGTCGAGTCAAGCCTAGCCAAGCCAAGTCAAGCCAAGTCAAGCCAAGCCACGTTCCGCTTTGGGGATTGTCGAGTCAAGCCTAGCCAAGTCAAGTTTCCGCTTTGGGGATTGTCGAGTCAAGCCTAGCCAAGCCAAGTCAAGCCAAGTCAAGCCAAGCCAAGTTCCGCTTTGGGGATTGTCGAGTCAAGCCTAGCCAAGCCACGTTCCGCTTTGGGGATTGTCGAGTCAAGCCTAGCCAAGCCAAGCCAAGTCAAGCCAAGCCACGTTCCGCTTTGGGGATTGTCGAGTCAAGCCTAGCCAAGTCAAGTTTCCGCTTTGGGGATTGTCGAGTCAAGCCTAGCCAAGCCAAGTCAAGCCAAGTCAAGCCAAGCCAAGTTCCGCTTTGGGGATTGTCGAGTCAAGCCTAGCCAAGCCACGTTCCGCTTTGGGGATTGTCGAGTCAAGCCTAGCCAAGCCAAGCCAAGTCAAGCCAAGCCACGTTCCGCTTTGGGGATTGTCGAGTCAAGCCTAGCCAAGTCAAGTTTCCGCTTTGGGGATTGTCGAGTCAAGCCTAGCCAAGCCAAGCCAAGTCCAGCCAAGTCAAGCCAAGCCACGTTCCGCTTTGGGGATTGTCGAGTCAAGCCTAGCCAAGCCAAGTCAAGCCAAGTCAAGCCAAGCCAAGTTCCGCTTTGGGAATTGTCGAGTCAAGCCTAGCCAAGTCAAGTTTCCGCTTTGGGGATTGTCGAGTCAAGCCTAGCCAAGCCAAGTCAAGTCCAGCCAAGTCAAGCTCCGCTTCGGGGATGCTACGTCTGCCAAGCCTGGTTCCTGCCTTGTTCTGTGTTCCATGTTGGGAAAATAAATCATTTTCTACCTTCCTTGGCTCTCTGCTCTGGGGTTCTGTTCAGTCGGTCCGTGACACTTTGTTTCTCTTCAGCAGCTTCAACTGATATATACACATATTATATTTTGTGATGAATACATTATATTTATTCTAAAACTTGGAATATTTCATTTCAACTTCATTTATACTGCAAAGATGGTGTTTTGAGAGCAAGCATGTTATTTTGTCAGGTCTTTACAGACGGACCTTCAGGGAGTTGTGTGTAAGCGAATCTCCACAAACCCCCATGAAGGAAGGTTGTGAAGAGAGAATGGACCGGAATTCTTTCTCAAACGTGTCGATAGCAGCAGACAACTCTTTAAGCCATGCTGCTAAATGTGAATCACTAAAACACTAAAACCCACTAAGATTAGACACAAATGACCCGACGGATTAAAACCGAGAGGGTACTAAATTTGCGGATGACTGTATATTTTAGGTATATAATCATATATGATAGCATTTAATGAAAACGTGACGGCCAGGAGTGGATGCTAATAATTTATGTGGGCTTGTGTTTTCTACACACAGACTGTCTGACAGACATCACACAGCCCTGGAAAAACAAGGACACATTTACCAAATAGCTTTTAATGGAGCCGAATGTTGTAAATAATTGTGTTAAAGAATTTGTTAGTGTCAGAATGATGTGTCATCTGTCTGATTTCTAAACCACTGCATACTAGCAGCTTTTGAATGACTAATAAACCCCCAACAATCACTGTCTTCAAAGAGGGAGAAAGGCTGATAATACAAGACGTCATTAAAGCCACTGTACAATAGCTTCTGTGTGAAAGGAACAGAGGTGACGGGCGAAGAGCCATTTCCATTTGAGTCACCCATGTTCAAGACACAAAACTCTGTCTAATAGAGAATAATGGTTCTGTTCTTCTAACGGAAAAAGAACAAGGAGAAACAAGCCTTTTCTGAAACTTCAAAGGGTAAAACAAGTGAGCTAAAGTACAGATGGCTTTGGATGGAAAGACGTTTTTACTCAGTCTCAAAACCACCACATAACCTGACAAACAGAAATATTAACAAATTTCATCACAACTTGGTCCAAAATGTCCAGGACATCAACCCAAACTCATCAAAACACAACAAGATGATGTCTCGGATGAAATATTTAAATCCTCAAGATGATAATAGGTGATGCAATAATAATAAGGGTCCCCTGAAACTCTAAATGTAAGAGGTGGTGATAGACAGCTCCAAAGTCTGCCACCGCTACAAAAGCCCAAAAACCACATCACCACAAGGTTTTAAATGAGGAGACGCAGCAGCTCAGAGGACATCAGAGACTGACTTTAGGAGTACAGCCGCAAGGACTCATAGATATACTGGAGGCCGGTATTTCTGAATTAAAAAGAATGATCGTTGAGCTGATTTTGGGATCTTTTGTTCAGACAAGTTAAAAAAAAAAGTAATCCAGTACAGTAATCCAACCGTGACAACATGAAAGCACAAAGAATCGATTGCATTTCTGCTTTAGAAACAACATGTCTTAACTTTGCAATGTTTCTTCGATTAAAAAAACAGCTGAACGTGAACATATAAGAACAAAGAACTGACTAGAACGACTCAGAGGTTATGCTCACCTGATCTTAAAAATGCTCCAGTAGACCCAAGACTGTGTTTCATTGCTGGTATGGCTGTCATGAGCAAGAATAATAGTTTCAGGTTTACTTGAGTTGAATTGAAGAGTTTGCAGCCAACCAAGACTTGATGGCAGTTGAGCAGTTAATTAACTCAGACTCAGGGGGTTATTCAGATGGAAAGAGCAAAGGACCTGGATATCATCAGCATGAAGATGATAGAAAATGTTGCTAAACATCGTAATTAGATGCCAAAGAGGCAACAAGAAAGGAACAAGATGGATCTAAGAAAAGATCCTTGAGGAACACCACAGGAGAAGGCATCTTTTGCTGATGTGAAATCTTTGATGGACACAGAAACGCTTCTGTGGGTGAGGTAGGAAGTAAACCAGTCTAGACCTTCAAACACTCTCCATCCCGTGTAGCCGTCTAACTAAATACTGTGAACAACAACATCAAAAGTTGAGATTAAGTCCAAAACAACATGCACAGAATAATTAGTACAATCAGCTGCCATTAAAACGTCATTTGAAACTCTGAGAAGAGCCGTTTCGCTTAAATGACGTTTTCGAAAATCTGACTAAAATTTGTCAAAGATGTTCTGTTTCTCTACAAAAAAAGAATCAGCACCTTGAAATTTGAGACTACGGTTCTCAGTCAGAAAAGGGTGTAAGGCTTTCTGCAGGTCAGGTGTGAGGTGTCGCCTCCAGTGGAGGAGTTTAAGTATGTTGGAGTTTAAGTATGGAGTCTTGTTCATAAGTGAGGAAAGAATGGCGCTGGAGACTGGCAGGTGGATAGGGAGGGCATCTGTAGGGATGTGGACTTGGCTGTCGTGGTGAAGAGAGAGACGAGTAAAAAAAGGAAGGCTTTCTGTTCACTAGCCGATCTTCGTTCCTACGCTTTCCTATGGTCACAGGCTGTGGGAGCTGATAGATAGATAGATAGATAGATAGATAGATAGATAGATAGATAGATAGATAGATAGATAGATAGATAGATAGATAGATAGATAGATAGATAGATAGATAGATAGATAGATAGATAGATAGATAGATAGATAGATAGATAGATAGATAGATAGATAGATAGATAGATAGATAGATAGATAGATAATGGATACCGGCATCTGCTGACAAAGCAGATGGAGGCCTGGACCTCTTTGCTGAGGCTGCTGCCCCCCATGACCCGACTCCGGGTAAATGGTGGTCAGTGGAATGATGGATGAAAAAATCATACGAGTTGTTCAGCACTAACCTTTTCCCTTTTATCTTGATAAATGGTGCAGCTTAGATATTTGATATCTGGTATCAAAACAAAGCTACCAGTTGAGACTAACCCTCCTTATCATGGTGGAGGTGTCATCAAGGGACACTGGCCTTGGTGGGGTCTCCCAGGGCAAACTGGCCAAAATAACGATTCAGTCAGACTCCATCCATCCATCCACCCATCCATCCACCCATCCATCCATCCATCCATCCATCCATCCATCCATCCATCCATCCATCCATCCATCCATCCATCCATCCATCCATCATTCCATCCATCCATCCATCCATCCATCCATCCATCCATCCATCCATCCATCCATCCATCCATCCATCCATCCATCCATCTTCTGTACCTGTTTGATGCCATACAGGGTCATGTGGCTCTGCTGGAGCCTATCCCAGCCCATTACAGGCTAGAGGCAGGGGACCTATCAGGGCACTATCAGACTCATTAAGAAGAAAGAAGAAGCTTCAAGTTTCACATTTTATTGTCATATAGGGATAAACGCCAACATTTGTAATTAAATTTCTTCTGGGGTTTTACTACAGGACTTCAATGTAGACATCCACTAAAAACAAGGGTTCAGACAATGTTGAAGCTGATGCTTTGTCAACAGCTTAAAGAGCAAGCAGGAATGTGGTGACCCCAGGTCATTTGTGGTCTTTCTCCTTCTCCATGTGCATATGTGTGAGGAGCGAGGGAGACGTACTGGGTGTTTGGACAGATGGGCATCAGGACTGGTGGAGCTGCAAACTCACTGGCACAAGAGTGCACAAAGCAACATGGATCTGCACGAGAGCAGCGGCAGTACAACATACGTACATCCATGAAGACGACGGGTTGGTTGAGACATTTTGACAGGCGTTCGTCTAAACGTCTTTATGTCAGATTAATAAGAGGGATTACTGCCACCGCAAGAAAAACTGACAAGATGTAATTAAATTCCTCTCTAGAAACTCTAAATGTGCTCTTTCAAAGGTCTTTCGAGGCATCCAAGTGAGTGCCTTGTTGAACTTGGAAACACTTTGATGATGGGAGGTCCAGTTGACAGAATTCTTCATTTTTTAACATTGAGTGTTGTAAAAAAGTATTTACTCGCCTTGACCCATTCTGTTGTGGTTGTAGTATTATAGTTACACACAAACTTTCAACTTTAAAGATTCAATGTATTTTCTTCATTTTGAAGTAAACAAGAGTTGCTGACAAGATCTACCAGCCTTCACAAAAGGTTGTTAGACCTGTCGAGGAGGTTGGCAGACCCATCTTTAAGAATTAAAATCTTTGATCTCCATAAACTTGATTCATCTTGTCATTGTGATTTTTTAAAAGATATCTTTTGGTACTAGTGTCCTTTGCTCAAAGTAAGTGTCACACAGTCAACACAGAAACCTCTAAAGTCTTTATCTGATTTTATGGGATTATGAACATCAGTGCAGCATAAAAACAGAAATGTCATCCCACAAACGAGGTAAGAACCCATCCCCCGTGGAGTGGGTGTTGAGGAGACCACCTGGGATTCAAGAAGATGATCACCACTCCAGAGATGTTCATCCTGAGGAGCTGCACCCGGCTGAGCTTTGACAGTTAACTCCACAAACATAAAAACACACGTGAGCTGGTGACCAGTGAAGGGAACTGGAGTCATGAATGCCGACACAGAGGCCAGTAAAGGCCTGCTGGTGGACCTCCGAGGTCTCTGACACTAACCTTGGTTGCGTTGTCGCCACACAGATGATACGATACCGTGTTTCTGCTTTTATTATGGCTACAATAAAGAGGCGAAGGGGAAACTAATTAAAAAGTGTCACCAGGAAGTTATCTGGTGCTGCGACTGAACACAGAGTTCCATCTGTTCTGATAAGAGAGGAACGCTGATAACAGCTCTGAAATTCAAATTCTGGAACAAAAGAGCAGCAGAGATGAGCTGCTGAGCCTTTGTGAGTCGTCTAATTACAGAAGCCTCCAAGAAACCACTGGCGAGCAGAAATCCTGCCGCAAAAACGACCTTCCTTGAGTGGCTTATCACCAACATCACATTTAAAATAAATCATCTGATTGAAGTGGGTGTTAGTATTAGAAACATAAACTGTGATTTTACTTATTCAACAAAAATCAAGACAAAAGACAAAAATCAAATAGGCAACACTAAGTACCCCCTTGGCGCCTCCTTCGGATTTCAGGGAATCAGTTTCAGCCAGTTGCTGCTAATCTACAAGAGATCTTCAGACCTCTACAAAGGGAGATGTTTTGGCACCTCAAGTGTGTAACACAATGCCAATACTGAAAGATATCAGATATGGTCATAGAGATGAAATGGAAGGGTATTTAAAAATGTCCAGACACTGTGGAGTTCAGTGTTGTAGAACCCCCCAGTCGTAGGGATGGTTCCACTAGGTTTTTACAAACAAAACAGTGTTATAAGACACGTGCAGACTTTGGCACATGTTTGTACCTCGGTACTTTGATACAAATTAAAAGCAGATGAAATCTGTCTCCAATGTTTCCAAGAGTAAACTCGGACATGAAAAGCCGAGTTAAAGCATTTAAAAAGCACACTGTCATCCTGTAAAAGGCTCCCACGCCTACAGTCGGCTTACAGCAACCGACCAACCCTACAAGCATGTTTCTGGACTGTGGGAGGACGCTGGATCATAGACTGGATCAGAAGAACTGGGTACTCCCCGGGGGGCATCGCCTGTCTGTGTCTGGTAAGTCTGTTTGAGGCCAGCTTCGCATCGCTCAGGTCACCGTGTTCCAGGAACTGCCACTGGCCGACCCATGGCTGCGTGTGTGCGCGCATGGATTTCAGCTGCTCTCCTGACAGTCTACTATATTTTATTGATCCCTAGAAAATAAAGAAAAACATTTGCCAAAGAGGACCCGGACTACCGATGGTGGAACATAAAAAACCAGGAAAGAGTGTGAAATGACAGAGCAGGGCTGAAAGACAAGACAGAGACATGGAATGTCACCTCTCTGGTGGGGAAGGAGTCTGAGCCGGTGCACAAGGTGGAGAACGTCTGAGTTAGTTTCTACTCGCAGCGCTTTACTGATCATTTTAGTGTCTGAATTACTGAGGGATAATGGACGACCGCTTGCTGGAAGAGTGGGATCTTCTCCAGGTTTTAATATCATCTGTAAAATGACCTATTCTGCTAATTAATGAAACTAGATTCCTTCTAAACAAATCTGTGAAATATTATTAATATCATTTGAATTCACATAGTCACGCCAGAACTGACGTATAGTCTCTCTCCTAAACTCGGTAAATATGGTCAACTCAAATACTCAACTACAACACACAAGTCAAGAGATTCTTTTAATAAATAACATCATCATGAAAGCCATGAAGACTATAAGATACTTGATCTTTTTTCATCATTCCAGGACAGCTTGAACATAAGAAGTTGTAAGAAGCACATTTACAAAACCAGGTGATGGAAAGTAATTATCACAGGTGACAGAAGTTGATTCAAACACTAATGAGTCCAGACTCCGAGGTGACAGGAAACTTGCGGGACGGGAGGACCTATGGTCAGAGTGAGGCCTCCTAGTCCATGAACCCTCCGTATCTCTTCTGAAGCTCGCTGCCGTTTTCCCAGGACCTTTTGAGGACTCCTCCATTCCTGCTAGTATCTACCAGCCATTCCGGCCTCCCCACACGCCTCATGAACCCTCCATAGCGCTTCCTGAGACCCCGTCCTAGTGCTGCTTCCAGCAGGTGGCCCGAAACTGCCTCCCCATCAGCACGGCGCATGAAGCCACCATACCTCTTCACCACACCTTCTCCCTGACCATCCCTCTCGCTTGCTGCGCTGATGATCTTCAAGATCTCCTGGCGGATGTTTTCTTCCTGGTCTCGATCTCCCAGGTCGTTTACCCCCTCTGGAGGGGAGGAACGGCGAGACATGAAGCCACCGTAGCGTTTTGTGAAGCTGCCGTATTTTTTGGCCAGCAGGTGTTCAGGGGACGTTGGTGGATCATCGCCGAGCATCACTGCTTCCTGTTCCTGCTCTGGACGGTCGTCAGCATCCACAGACATTCGGTTTTCCTCTTCAAACAAGAAGTCCTGGCAGAGACGGAGTCTCTGGCTGTCAAACTCACCGTCACACTCGAGGGAGCATGCCTACAAAAAAACAAACATCACAAGTTTCGTGATCAGTCCTCCCCAAAGCATGTCATGACATCATATAGAACTTTATTCACGGTGTCATGAAGTCTGAAAGGAATAATCATGTGCACAAACGTGCAGCAGACTGCAGAAGAAGAACAGGACACAGCTCCTGGGATGTCACCCGTGTTGATGAACTGTACTTTTGAAGTCTCTTTTTTGTCTTGTGACCATGTTGGTAGGTACTGACTCCGCCCAGCGACTGTTGACCAAAAAATGGGTGGAACAAAAAGACCTGGAAGCGGGAACACGCCCACCTTAGCTCAGTCCACGCAAGTGAACTATCTTAGTTTGATTTTCTCAACTTACCCAAACCTAAGGACCTGTGGTCGCCTGCCAGCTGTGACCAACCTGGTCTCGCGTCAGTTCAGGCCCGACTACGTCATTCAGACGTGTCTACGTTAGTTCAGACGTGACTACGTCAGTTCAGACGTGACTACGTTAGTACAGATGTGACGACGTGACTACGTCAGTTCAGACGTGACTACGTCATTCAGACGTGACTACGTCAGTTCAGACGTGACTACATTAGTTCAGACGTGACTACGTCAGTTCAGACGTGACTACGTCATTCAGACGTGACTACGTCATTCAGACGTGTCTACATCAGTTCAGACGTGACTACGTTAGTACAGATGTGACGACGTCAGTTCAGACGTGACTACATTAGTACAGATGTGACGACGTGACTACGTCAGTTCAGAAGTGACTACGTCAGTTCAGACATGACTACGTCAGTACAGATGTGACAACGTGACAACGTCAGTAAAGAAGTGACTATGTCAGTTCAGAAGTGACTACGTCAGTTCAGACGTGACTACGTCAGTTCAGAAGTAACTACATGACTACGTCACTTCAGACATGACTACGTCAGTTCAGAAGTAACTACATGACTATGTCAGTTCAGACATGACTACGTCAGTTCAGACATGACTACGTCAGTTCAAAAGTGACTAAATTAGTTCAGATGTGACGACGTGACTACGTCAGTTCAGAAGTGACTACGTCAGTTCAGACATGACTACGTCAGTACAGATGTGACGACGTGACTACGTCAGTTCAGAAGTAATTACATGACTACGTCAGTTCAGGCCCGACTACATCAGTTCAGACGTGACGACATCAGTACAGACGTGATGACGTGACTACGTCAGTTCAGGCCCGACTATGTGACTACACCAGTTCAGACATGACTACGTCAGTTCAGGCCCGACTATGTGACTACATCAGTTCAGGCGTAACTACGTTAGTACAGATGTGACGGCGTGACTACGTCAGTTCAGACGTGACTACGTCAGTTCAGACGTGACTACGTCAGTTCAGACGTGACTACATTAGTTCAGATGTGACGACGTGACTACGTCAGTTCAGAAGTAATTACATGACTACGTCAGTTCAGACGTGACTACGTCAGTTCAGACGTGACTACGTCAGTTCAGACGTGACTACGTGACTACGTCATTTCAGGCCCGACTATGTGACTACGTCAGTTCAGGCCCGACTATGTGACTACATAAGTTCAGGCGTAACTACGTTAGTACAGATGTGACGACGTGACTACGTCAGTTCAGAATTGACTACGTCAGTTTCGACATGACTACGTTAGTACAGATGTGACGACGTGACTACGTCAGTTCAGAATTGACTACGTCAGTTCAGACGTGACTACATTAGTACAGATGTGACGACGTGACTACGTCAGTTCAGAAGTGACTACGTCAGTTCCGAAGTGACTACGTCAGTACAGATGTGACAACATGACAACGTCAGTAAAGAAGTGACGACGTCAGTTCAGAAGTGACTACGTCAGTTCAGAAGTGACTACATTAGTACAGATGTGACGACGTGACTACGTCAGTTCAGCTGTGACTACGTCAGTTCAGAAGTGACTACGTCAGTTAAGACATGACTACGTTAGTACAGATGTTACGATGTGACTACGTCAGTTCAGAAGTGACTACGTCAGTTCAGACATGACTACGTTAGTACAGATGTGACGATGTGACAACGTCAGTTCAGAAGTGACTATGTCAGTTCAGAAGTGACTACGTCAGTTCAGACGTGACTACGTCAGTTCAGATGTGACAACGTGACAACGTCAGTTAAGAAGTGCCTACGTCAGTTCAGACGTGATTACATTAGTACAGATGTGAAGACGTGACTACGTCAGTTCAGAAGTGCCTACGTCAGTTCAGACATGACTACGTCAGTTCAGACATGACTACGTTAGTACAAATGTGACTACGTGACAGCGTCAGTTCAGAAGTAATTACATGACTACGTCAGTTCAGACATGTCTACGTCAGTTCAGACGTGACTACGTCAGTTCAGAAGTAACTACATGACTACGTCAGTTCAGACATGTCTACTTCAGTTCAGAAGTGACTACATCAGTTCAGAAGTGACTACGTTAGGTCAGACATGACTATGTCAGTTCAGAAGTGACTACGTCAGTTCAGACGTGACTACATTAGTACAGATGTGACGACGTGACTACGTCAGTTCAGAAGTAATTACATGATACCACAGTTTAGACATGTCTACGTCAGTTCAGAAGTGACTACGTCAGTTCAGACATGTCTACTTCAGTTCAGAAGTGACTACGTCAGTTCAGACATGTCTACTTCAGTTCAGAAGTGACTATGTTAGGTCAGACATGACTATGTCAGTTCAGAAGTGACTACATTAATACAGATCTGATTACGTGACTATGTCAGTTCAGAAGTGACTACGTCAGTTCAGACGTGACTACATTAGTTCAGATGTGACGACGTGACTATGTCAGTTCAGAAGTAATTACATGACTACGTCAGTTCAGACATGTCTACGTCAGTTCAGATGTGACTACGTCAGTTCAGAAGTAACTACATGACTATATCAGTTCAGACATGTCTACGTCAGTTCAGAAGTGACTACGTCAGTTCAGATCTGACTACATCAGTTCAGAAGTAACTACATGACTACGATAGTTCAGACATGTCTACGTCAGTTCAGACATGTCTACGTCAGTTCAGAAGTAACTACGTCAGTTCAGAAGTAACTACATGACTACGTCAGTTCAGACATGACTACGTCAGTTCAGACATGTCTACGTCAGTTCAAAAGTGACTACATTAATACAGATCTGATGACGTGACTATGTCAGTTCAGAAGTGACTACGTCAGTTCAGACGTGACTACATTAGTACAGATGTGACGACGTGACTACGTCAGTTCAGAAGTAATTACATGACTACCACAGTTCAGACATGTCTACGTCAGTTCAGATGTGACTACGTCAGTTCAGAAGTAACTACATGACTATATCAGTTCAGACATGTCTACGTTTGTTCAGAAGTGACTATGTCAGTTCAGATCTGACTACATCAGTTCAGAAGTAACTACATGACTAAGTCAGTTCAGACATGTCTACGTCAGTTCAGACATGTCTACGTCAGTTCAGAAGTCAGTTCAGGCCCGACTATGTGTCTACGTCAGTTCAGAAGTAACTACATGACTACGTCAGTTCAGACATGACTACGTCAGTTAAGACATGTCTACGTCAGTTCAAAAGTGACTACATTAGTTCAGATGTGACGACGTGACTACGTCAGTTCAGAAGTGACTACGTTAGTACAGATGTGACGACGTGACTACGTCAATTCAGAAGTAATTACATGACTACGTCAGTTCGGGCCCGACTACATCAGTTCAGACGTGACGACGTCAGTACAGATGTGACGACATCAGTACAGACGTGACGACGTGACTACGTCAGTTCAGATGTGACGACGTGACTACGTCAGTTCAGGCCCGACTATGTGACTACAGCAGTTCAGACATGACTACGTCAGTTCAGGTCCGACTATGTGACTACATCAGTTCAGGCGTAACTACGTTAGTACAGATGTGACGGCGTGACTACGTCAGTTCAGAAGTGACTACGTCAGTTCAGACATGACTACGTTAGTACAGATGTGACGACGTGACTACGCCAGTTAAGAATTGACCACGTCAGTTACGACATGACTACGTTATTACAGATGTGACGACGTGACTACGTCAGTTCAGAATTGACTACGTCAGTTACGACATGACTACGTTAGTACAGATGTGACGACGTGACTACGTCAGTTCAGACATGACTACGTTAGTACAGATGTGACGACATGACTACGTCAGTTCAGAATTAAATGACTATGTCAGTTCAGAAGTGACTACGTCAGTTCAGACATGACTACGTCAGTTCAGAATCGACTACGTCAGTTCAGAATCGACTACGTCAGTTACGACATGACTACGTTATTACAGATGTGACGACGTGACTACGTCAGTTCAGAAGTGACTACGTCAGTTCAGACATGACTACATTAGTACAGATGTGACGACGTGACTACGTCAGTTCAGAAGTGACTACGTCAGTTCAGAAGTGACTACGTCAGTTCAGACGTGACTACGTCAGTTCAGACGTGACTACGTCAGTTCAGACGTGACGACGTGACTACGTCAGTTCAGAAGTGACTACGTCAGTTCAGACATGACTACGTCAGTTCAGAAGTGACTACGTCAGTTCAAAAGTGACTACGTCAGTTCAAAAGTGACTACGTCAGTTCAAAAGTGACTACGTCAGTTCAGACATGACTACGTTAGTACAGATGTGACGACGTGACAACGTCAGTTCAGAAGTAATTAAATGACTATGTCAGTTCAGACGTGACTACGTCAGTTCAGACATGACTATGTCAGTACAGAAGTGACTACGTCAGTTCAGAATCGACTACGTCAGTTACGACATGACTACGTTATTACAGATGTGACGACGTGACTACGTCAGTTAAGAAGTGACTACGTCAGTTCAGATGTGACTACATTAGTACAGATGTGACTACATTAGTACAGATGTGACTACGTCAGTTCAGAAGTGACTACGTCAGTTCAGACGTGACTACGTCAGTTCAGACGTGACTACGTCAGTTCAGACGTGACTACGTCAGTTCAGACGTGACTACGTTAGTACAGATGTGACGACGTGACTACGTCAGTTCAGACATGTCTACGTCAGTTCAGAAGTGACTACGTCAGTTCAGATGTGACTACATCAGTTCAGAAGTAACTACATGACTACGTCAGTTCAGATATGTCTTCTTCAGTTCAGACATGACTATGTCAGTTCAGAAGTGACTACATTAGTACAGATGTGATGACGTGACTACGTCAGTTCAGAAGTGATGTCAGTTCAGAAGTGACTACGTCAGTTCAGACATGACTACGTTAGTACAGATGTGACGACGTGATTACGTCAGTTCAGAAGTGACTACGTCAGTTCAGGAGGGACTACGTCAGGTCAGATGTGACTACATTAGTACAGATGTGACGACGTGACTACGTCAGTTCAGAAGTGACTACGTCAGTTCAGACGACATGACTACGTCATTTCAGAAGTGTCTACGTCAGTTTAGAAGTGACTACATCAGTTCAGAAGTAACTACATGACTACGTCAGTTCAGACATGTCTACGTCAGTTCAGAAGTGACTACGTCAGTTCAGAAGTAATTACATGACTACGTCAGTTCAGAAGTGACTACGTCAGTTCAGACGTGACTACATTAGTACAGATGTGACGACGTGACTACGTCAGTTCAGAAGTAATTACATGACTACCACAGTTCAGACATGTCTACGTCAGTTCAGAAGTGACTACGTCAGTTCAGATTTGACTACGTCAGTTCAGATTTGACTACATGACTACGTCAGTTCAGACATGTCTACTTCAGTTCAGAAGTGACTACGTTAGGTCAGACATGACTATGTCAGTTCAGAAGTGACTACATTAATACAGATCTGATGACGTGACTATGTCAGTTCAGAAGTGACTACGTCAGTTCAGATGTGACTACGTCAGTTCAGATGTGACGACGTGACTACGTCAGTTCAGAAGTAATTACATGACTACCACAGTTCAGACATGTCTACGTCAGTTCAGAAGTGACTACGTCAGTTCAGACATGACTACGTCAGTTCAGACATGACTACGTCAGTTCAGAAGTAACTACATGACTATATCAGTTCAGACATGTCTACGTCAGTTCAGAAGTGACTACGTTAGTTCAGACATGACTACGTCAGTTCAGAAGTAACTACATGACTACGTCAGTTCAGACATGACTACGTCAGTTCAGAAGTAACTACATGACTACGTCAGTTCAGACATGACTACGTCAGTTCAAAAGTGACTACATTAGTTCAGATGTGACGACGTGCCTACGTCAGTTCAGAAGTGACTCCGTCAGTTCAGACATGACTACGTTAGTACAGATGTGACGACGTGACTACGTCAGTTCAGAAGTAATTACATGACTACGTCAGTTCAGGCCCGACGACGTCAGTTCAGACGTGGCGACGTCAGTACAGACGTGACGACGTGACTACGTCAGTTAAGACGTGACGACGTCAGTTAAGACGTGACGACGTCAGTTAAGACGTGACGACGTCAGTTAAGACGTGACGACGTGACTACGTCAGTTCAGGCCCGACTATGTGACTACACCAGTTCAGACATGACTACGTCAGTTCAGGCCCGACTATGTGACTACATCAGTTCAGGCGTAACTACGTTAGTACAGATGTGACGGCGTGACTACGTCAGTTCAGACGTGACTACGTCAGTTCAGACATGACTACGTCAGTTCAGACATGACTACGTTAGTACAGATGTGACGACGTGACTACGCCAGTTAAGAATTGACCACGTCAGTTACGACATGACTACGTTAGTACAGATGTGACGACGTGACTACGTCAGTTCAGAAGTGCCTACGTCAGTTCAGACGTGACTACATTAGTACAGATGTGACGACGTGACTACGTCAGTTCAGACATGACTACGTCAGTTTAGACATGACTACGTCAGTTCAGACATGACTACGTCAGTACAGATGTGACGACATGACTACGTCAGTTCAGAAGTAATTAAATGACTACGTCAGTTCAGGAGTGACTACGTCAGTACAGATGTGACGACGTGACTACGTCAGTTCAGAAGTGACTACGTCAGTTCAGACATGACTACGTCAGTTCAGAAGTAATTAAATGACTACGTCAGTTCAGACATGTCTACTTCAGTTCAGAAATGACTACATCAGTTCAGACATGTCTACTTCAGTTCAGAAATGACTACATCAGTTCAGACGTGACTACATTAGTACAGATGTGACGATGTGACTACGTCAGTTCAGAAGTGACTACATTAGTACAGATGTGACGATGTGACTACGTCAGTTCAGAAGTGACTACGTCAGTTCAGAAGTGACTACATTAGTACAGATGTGACGACGTGACTACGTCAGTTCAGAAGTGACTACGTCAGTTCAGACGTGACTACATTAGTACAGATGTGACGACATGACTACGTCATTTCAGAAGTGACTACGTCAGTTCAGATGTGACTACATCAGTTCAGAAGTAACTACATGACTACGTCAGTTCAGACATGTCTACGTCAGTTCAGAAGTGACTACGTCAGTTCAGAAGTAATTACATGACTATATCAGTTCAGACATGTCTACGTCAGTTCAGAAGTGACTACGTCAGTTCAGATCTGACTACATCAGTTCAGAAGTAACTACATGACTACATCAGTTCAGACATGTCTACGTCAGTTCAGAAGTCAGTTCAGGCCCGACTATGTGACTACGTTAGTTCAGAAGTGACTACGTCAGTTGAGACAGACATGACTACATTAGTTCAGAAGTGACTACGTCAGTTGAGACAGACATGACTATTTTAGTTTAGATGCAACTATGTCAGTTCAGATATGACTACGTCACTATGTCAGTTCAGATATGACTACGTCACTATGTCAGTTCAGATATGACTACGTCAGTTCAAAAGTGACTACGTCAGTTCAAAAGTGACTACGTTAGTACAGATGTGACTACGTTAGTACAGATGTGACTACGTTAGTACAGATGTGACTACGTTAGTACAGATGTGACGACGTGACTACGTCAGTTCAGGCCCGACTATGTGACTACGTCAGTTCAGACGTGTCTACGTCAGTGTTATACTATCATAAGAAGTAAACTACTACCAGTAGTCCTCTTAGTCATGTTGGAAGGATCCTAAATTGACTGGTGATGAGGACTGCAGATGTAGGCGTAGTCCAGCTGGTGTTTTCTTGTTTGCTCATGTTAGCAGCCTTAGCTGGGATAACATAGCTGCTTCAGGCTGACTGTCTGAGCTTTGTCCCCAAACCCTTCGGGCCAGAACCGTTCCGGTTCTCTTCAGCATGGTTCATGCTTTAGTTTCAGTTTGTTTCATCTTTCTGTTCCAAGCATCGTTCCGTCATGACTCCACATACCTCTGCATCACTTACAGTCATCTGGTTGTTAAAGCTCATTGATGCTCAAAGTTTGAGATGGACTTGGAAACAGATGTAACATCCATCTTATTGCAGGTCATCTAGGTGCTCAATAAAATGTACGAACTTAAGCAATACCACTGTCAATGTTTGTCACGAGCCACAGACGACCACAACACCAAGATAGTCTTTGGGTTCTTCATTTCAAGCTCAGTCCGAATCTCCCATGAGATTCCAGCAAAGTCGAGGTCAGACAGGACAGGATTCCAAAAAGCCAAGAGATCAAAAACTTCCAGTAGGGTTCAGGCAGAGACGAGGTCAGGCAGAACAGGATTCAAAAACCAGGAGGTCAAAACATCCAAAAGGGTTCAGGCAGAGACCAGGTCAGGCAGAGCAGGATTCAAAAACCAGGAACTAAGACACAAGAGAACAAGGGCTGGAAACGAACAGTGTAGAAACAAAGACGATCTGGCAGAGGTGAGGTGAGTGTCAGCAGAATAAATGCAGGAGGAACCAGGTGCGGGTGATCGTAATCAGGAGGTGTGTTTACTGGCGGCTGGGACCTTGGAGTTCCGATCTGTGACAATGTTCTTCTTTGTTGTTTTCTGATGTTTAGTTTAACAATTGACTCAATACTGCCAACTATGACTTCTGGTGATATTGCTCCAGTTTGACCACATTCGTAAGCACCTAGTTAAATGTTAAAGGCCCTTTGGTACAGTTACGAGCCCAACAAGCTGTATTATTTTATAAAGTGATGATTATATGCTGTTAGGTCTTTAATCCCAGTTCAGAAGTTAAGAGAGAGCTTGTAATTTTCTTCACTTCCTGGATTCTGGAGTGCTGTTGCCAGGCTTGATTGAGCCTCCATCCAGATCCCCGGTTGATCCTCCATCTCTTCTTCCTTATTATGCTTCAAATAGTTTGGAAATGGTCTTATAACCTGCTCCAGACTGAAGTGCAGCAACGGTTGTTCTTCAAGATCATTGCTGATGTCTTTGCCTCTTGGCATTGTTTTAACACATACCTGAACAGTCCAGACCAGCGAACTGTCATCGCATCTGCCCTCTCAGAGATCCAGGTTTAAAAGAACTGAACAAACTTACACGTGACTGTTCTCCAGTCTGTTCCTGAGCTGCTGGGTTCTCTGGACAGCTGTGCTCCTAAATCATCTTCCTCTTATGGCGCTTTGTGGATCCATAATCCTCATAGGCAGGAGTCCAATAACATTAAATGTTTCCGCTGAGGACCACATGCTGCCTCGTCTTCATGTTTCCCCAGATGAACCTAGGAGAACCCAGCTAACTCTCAGTTTGACAGCACATTCAAGACTGTTGCAGAGCTTTCAGCGCCGCCAGCTTCTGACAACAGAATTAATGAACGCGAAAATTAACCAGAGGACATACTGGCACCTCAGTGGTGGAGGCATTAACGCAGCAGCACCCTCTGGTGCCAAAAATGGGATAAACACTAGAAGAATTAACCAAGACAGGGAGGGGGGTGGCAAAGGAACACGATGGACAGCTTTCTGGTGTTTCACAGAAGAAGATCACACTTAAAAGCTCTTCTATAGGAATGTTTAGACAGACTTTTGGTACTAACTTTTTGAGCTAATGAATGGCGACAGTCCGGCTTCACGCTGCTTGTCTCGAGATGCCGCTGCGTCCCACTCCAGGTGCACTTTGTTGTATTATATGCTTTTGCATAATATACTGCCCCTGTGGTCAGAGAGGGTACTGCAGCACAGTGTGACTTTGAGCAGCTGTTTTCAGAGCTGAATATTTTAAAATGTTTTAATTTATGATGAACAACAATTTTTTTTTTATTCTGTGAGGAGGAGAAAAAAAGACAGTTTGGGTTGATGAGTGTGCAGACGGACTGAAAGGTGTCCTTGGGAGCGGACACATCAGTAACTGGCTCAAAAACATCCACGTGAACAAGTGCACCCAGAGATCATTTAAGCTGCGTTTAATTACATAAAAAAAAGATGCATCAGGCCAATGCAGCAAACTGATCTAAGGAGGAAAGAAATGAATATGAGAAAAAACTCACCTCCGAAACAAAAAGCAATTCCAACACCAAGCAGCTAAGAGAACACTTCATAAAAGGCGAGAATGCAGCCACAGATTGTAGCGATGTAAAGATGACCACTCTCACATAACGCACTGAACCGGCGGTCCAAGAACAACAACAGAACAACTGTGAATTCCGCCTCATCGTTGGTGTTCCACCATCAGAAACCAGATTCCAAAACTACATCCTATTGGCTGTGAAGATTCCATAGAGCTGTCAGTCACTCAAACCTTCAAAGTTGTTCCTCAGATACGTCCTTGAACACCGCTCAGCAACTATCCCACATGGGGGCGCTAGTACACATACCGTAAAAATTCCTGTTCTGTTCTACGCAGCAGTAACGTCACCTTTGGTCCTTTGCCTAGTGAACATACTGAAGAGGTCAGCCGGGACAAACAAACCCAAACAGTTCTGTTGGAAAGGAAGTTATACATAGTTAAGACACGTATCTCAAATAAAACCAGTTTTATAGTTTTGTAACTAAAAACCCTGAATGACTCCGGTGTGGAACAGCTGCTGAGCTGTGGGCATTTGTACAAGGACATATCTTAGGAAGGATTGTGGATCTGGATGATTGACACCTATGTGGAATCTTCACAACCAACCGAATTATGGACAGATCACAAATCCACATCACCTCAAACATTATTCAGTCAGAACAAAGAAAGTTTGCATCTTTCCCTCAAGACGGTTCTCAGCAGTCCTATTTTGGAACACTTTGCGTTCCTAACAGAGACAGTCAAAGCGATAAAAACTGATTCCTTTTTGTCTCGGAGGCTTGTGATTTCATGAATTGGAGGAGTTTTCCCCTAGAATCTGATTTTCAATGATGAAACACCAACGATGAGACCAGAGAAAGTGAAGTTATTTTTGTAGTCCAGTGAGCTTTTCTGTCAGAGCGGTCATCTTCACGCCATTACCATCTGTGGAGTCGTCGCTTTAATGAAACATGGAGAAAAAGCCTGTTGTAGATAAAATAGAGAATAAAAGCGGTGGTTTACCAGAGCCGAGGCGGCGGGCTGCTTCTGCAGACGGTACACGCAACGTGCACACTCCTCCCTGCAGTTGCTTCCGAACACCAGCGACACACACGTGCACACAGCCAGCAGCAGGAATGAGCTCCGCGCGGTGGCAGCCATGGACTACAGAAAGAAAAACAAACGCCATTTCTTTTTTAGATTTAGTCAATGCAGAGAACAATAGAACATTAGAAATAAAAAAGTTTAACAAAAGAGATTTCAGATGCTCTTCATGTGAGAACGAATCCTTTCTGACCACGTTTGTAACAACTCGAAGAACTAGAACATTTCAGCAGATATTCTGAACAGGTGCTAAAAAAGCTGCTGTAAATACTTCTTAGATGCTCTCCAAACACAGAACTGGACACGCCCCCTGTGATGTCATCCACAGAACACTGTAGCAGGCTCTTTTCCTTGTACTCCATGACGCCATGTTGCACATGGGCAAAAACACCTGGGAACCAGCTAAAGAACTCCAACAAGACATCAAACCAGACACCAAACCAGACATCAAACCAGACACCAAACCAGACACCAAACCAGACATCAAACATGACACCAAACCAGACACCAAACCAGACACAAAACCAGACACAAAACCAGACACAAAAACCAGACACCAAACCAGACACAAAAACCAGACACCAAACCAGACATAAAACCAGACATTAAAGCAGTCATCAAACCAAACCAGACATCAAACACCAGACACCAAACCACACACAAAAACCAGACACCAAGCCAGACATCAAACCAGACACCAAACCAGACACCAAACCAGACACCAAACCAGACACAAAAACCAGACACAAAAACCAGACATCAAACCAGATATTTAAGCAGACATTAAATTAGACACCAAACCAGACACCAAACCAAGCACCAAACCAGACATCAAACCAGACATCAAACCACACACAAAAACCAGACACCAAACCAGACACCAAACCACACACAAAAACCAGACACCAAACCAGACATCAAACCAGACACAAAACCAGACACAAAAACCAGACACCAAACCAGACACAAAAACCAGACACCAAATCAGACATAAAACCAAACATTGAGCAGTCATCAAACCAAACCAGACATCAAACCAGATACCAAACCAGACACAAAAACCAGACACCAAGCCAGACATCAAACAAGACACCAAACCACACACAAAAACCAGACACTAAGCCAGACATCAAACCAGACACCAAACCAGACACAAAAACCAGACACCAAACCAGACACAAAAACCAGACACCAAACCAGACACATAACAGGACAAAAAAAAAACAAATACCAAACCAGACACCAAACGAGACACATAACAGGACAAAAAAAAACAAATACCAAACCAGACACCAAACCAGACACCAAGCCAGACATCAAACCAGACACCAAACCAGACACCAAACCAGACACCAAACCAGACACAAAAACCAGACACAAAAACCAGACATCAAACCAGATATTTAAGCAGACATTAAATTAGACACCAAACCAGACACCAAACCAAGCACCAAACCAGACATCAAACCAGACATCAAACCACACACAAAAACCAGACACCAAACCAGACACCAAACCACACACAAAAACCAGACACCAAACCAGACATCAAACCAGACACAAAACCAGACACAAAAACCAGACACCAAACCAGACACAAAAACCAGACACCAAACCAGACATAAAACCAAACATTGAGCAGTCATCAAACCAAACCAGACATCAAACCAGACACCAAACCAGACACAAAAACCAGACACCAAGCCAGACATCAAACCAGACACCAAACCACACACAAAAACCAGACACTAAGCCAGACATCAAACCAGACACCAAACCAGACACAAAAACCAGACACCAAACCAGACACAAAAACCAGACACCAAACCAGACACATAACAGGACAAAAAAAAACAAATACCAAACCAGACACCAAACCAGACACAAAAACCAGACACCAAACCAGACACCAAACCAGACACCAAACCAGACACAAAAACCAGACACAAAAACCAGACACCAAAACCAGACACAAAAACCAGAAACCAAACCAGACACAAAAACCAGACACCAAACCAGACACCAAACCAGACACAAAAACCAGACACCAAACCAGACACCAAACCAGACACAAAACCAGTCACCAAACCAGACAACAAAAACCAGACACCAAACCGGACACAAAAACCAGACACCAAACCAGACACCACACCAGACACAAAAACCAGACACCAAACCTGACACCAAACCAGACACAAAAACCAGACACCAAACCAGACATCAAACCAGACACCAAACCAGACACAAAAACCAGACACCAAGCCAGACATCAAACCAGACACCAAACCACACACAAAAACCAGACACTAAGCCAGACATCAAACCAGACACCAAACCAGACACAAAAACCAGACACCAAACCAGACACCAAACCAGACATCAAACCAGACACCAAACCAGACAAAAAAACCAGACACAAAAACAAGACACCAAACCAGACACATAACAGGACAAAAAAAACAAATACCAAACCAGACACCAAACGAGACACCAAACCAGACACCAAACCAGACACAAAAACCAGACACCAAACCAGACACCAAACCAGACAACAAACCAGACACAAAAACCAGACACAAAAACCAGACACCAAACCAGACACCAAAACCAGACACAAAAACCAGAAACCAAACCAGACACAAAAACCAGACACCAAACCTGAAACCAAACCAGACACAAAAACCAAACACCAAACCAGACACCAAACCAGTCACCAAACCAGACAACAAAAACCAGACACCAAACCAGACACAAAAACCAGACACCAAACCAGACACCACACCAGACACAAAAACCAGACACCAAACCAGACACAAAAGCAGTCATCAAACCAGACACCAAACCGGACACAAAAACCAGACACCAAACCAGACACCACACCAGACACAAAAACCAGACACCAAACCAGACACCAAACCAGACACAAAAACCAGACACCAAACCAGACACAAAACCAGACACAAAAACCAGACACCAAACCAGACACAAAAACCAGACACAAACACCAGACACAAACACCAGACACAAACACCAGACACCAAACCAGACACAAAAACGAGACACAAAAACGAGACACAAAAACCAGACACAAAAACCAGAAACCAAACCAGACACAAAAACCAGACACCAAACCAGACACAAAAACCAGAAACCAAACCAGACACAAAAACCAGACACCAAACCAGACACCAAACCAGACACCAAACCAGACACCAAACCAGACACCAAACCGGACACCAAACCGGACACAGAACCGGACACAAAAACCAGACAAAAAAACCAGACACAAAAACCAGACACCAAACCAGACACAAAACCAGTCACCAAACCGGACACAAAAACCAGACACCAAACCAGACATCAAACCAGACACCAAACCAGACACAAAACCAGACACAAAACCAGACACCAAACCAGACATCAAACCAGACACAAAACCAGACACAAAAACCAGACACCAAACCAGACACAAAAACCAGACACCAAACCAGACATAAAACCAAACATTAAAGCAGTCATCAAACCAAACCAGACATCAAACCAGACACCAAACCAGACACAAAAACCAGACACCAAGCCAGACATCAAACCAGACACCAAACCACACACAAAAACCAGACACTAAGCCAGACATCAAACCAGACACCAAACCAGACACAAAAACCAGACACCAAACCAGACACAAAAACCAGACACCAAACCAGACATCAAACCAGACACCAAACCAGACAAAAAAACCAGACACAAAAACAAGACACCAAACCAGACACATAACAGGACAAAAAAAACAAATACCAAACCAGACACCAAACGAGACACCAAACCAGACACCAAACCAGACACAAAAACCAGACACCAAACCAGACACCAAACCAGACAACAAACCAGACACAAAAACCAGACACCAAACCAGACACCAAAACCAGACACAAAAACCAGAAACCAAACCAGACACAAAAACCAGACACCAAACCTGAAACCAAACCAGACACAAAAACCAAACACCAAACCAGACACCAAACCAGTCACCAAACCAGACAACAAAAACCAGACACCAAACCGGACACAAAAACCAGACACCAAACCAGACACCACACCAGACACAAAAACCAGACACCAAACCAGACACAAAAGCAGTCATCAAACCAGACACCAAACCGGACACAAAAACCAGACACCAAACCAGACACCACACCAGACACAAAAACCAGACACCAAACCAGACACCAAACCAGACACAAAAACCAGACACCAAACCAGACACAAAACCAGACACAAAAACCAGACACCAAACCAGACACAAAAACCAGACACAAACACCAGACACAAACACCAGACACAAACACCAGACACCAAAACCAGACACAAAAACGAGACACAAAAACGAGACACAAAAACCAGACACAAAAACCAGAAACCAAACCAGACACAAAAACCAGACACCAAACCAGACACAAAAACCAGAAACCAAACCAGACACAAAAACCAGACACCAAACCAGACACCAAACCAGACACCAAACCAGACACCAAACCGGACACCAAACCGGACACAGAACCGGACACAGAACCGGACACAAAAACCAGACAAAAAAACCAGACACAAAAACCAGACACCAAACCAGACACAAAACCAGTCACCAAACCGGACACAAAAACCAGACACCAAACCAGACACCAAACCAGACACCAAACCAGACACAAAACCAGACACAAAACCAGACACAAAAACCAGACACCAAACCAGACAAAAAAACCAGACAAAAAAACCAGACACAAACACCAGACACAAAAACCAGACACAAAAACCAGACACCAAACCAGACACAAAAACGAGACACAAAAACCAGACACAAAAACCAGACACCAAACCAGACACAAAAACCAGACACCAAACCAGACACCAAACCAGACACAGAACCGGACACAGAACCGGACACAGAACCGGACACAGAACCGGACACAGAACCGGACACAGAACCGGACACAAAAACCAGACACCAAACCAGACACCAAACCAGACACCAAACCAGACACCAAACCAGACACCAAACCAGACACCAAACCGGACACAAAAACCAGACACCAAACCGGACACCAAACCGGACACCAAACCAGACACCAAACCAGACATAAAACCAGAAACCAAACCAGACACAAAAACCAGACACAAAAACCAGATATTAAAACAGACATCAAACCAGATATTTAAACAGACACCAAACCAGACACCAAACCAGACATCAAACCAGATATTTAAACAGACATCAAACCAGAAATTTAAGCAGACATTAAAACCAAACCAGACATCAAATCAGACATAAAACCAGACATTAAAGCAGTCATCAAACCAAACCAAACATCAAATCAGACATAAAACCAGACATTAAAGCAGACATCAAACCAGAAACCAAACATCAAATCAGACATAAAACCGGACATTAAAGCAGACATCAAACCAGAAACCAAACCAGACGCCAAACCAGACACCAAACCGGACACCAAACCAGATATTGAAACAGACATCAAACCAGATATTTAAGCAGACATTAAACCAGAAACCAAACACCAAACCAGACACCAAACCAGACACCAAACCAGACACCAAACCAGACACCAAACCAGACATCAAACCAGACATCAAACCAGATATCAAACCAGACATCAAACCAGATATTTAAGCAGACATCAAACGAAACCAAACATCAAATCAGACATAAAACCAGACATTAAAGCAGACACTAAACCAGAAACCAAACCAGACACTAAACCGGACATCAAACCCGATATTTAAGCAGACATTAAACCAGACACCAAACCAGATATTTAAGCAGACATCAAACCAAACCAGACATCAAATCAGACCTAAAACCAGACATTAAAGCAGACATCAAACCAAACCAAACATCAAATCAGAAATAAAACCAGACATTAAAGCAGACATCAAACCAGAAACCAAACCAGACACAAAAGACAGACACAAAAACCAGACATCAAACCAGATATTTAAACAGACATCAAACCAAACATCAAATCAGACATAAAACCAGACATTAAAGCAGACACTAAACCAGAAACCAAACCAGACACTAAACCGGACACCAAACCAGTAACCAAACCAGACACAAAAACCAGACATCAAACACGATATTTAAGCAGACATTAAACCAGACACCAAACCAGATATTTAAGCAGACATCAAACCAAACCAGACATCAAATCAGACCTAAAACCAGACACCAAACCAGACACCAAACCAGACGTCAAACCAGATATTTAAACAGACATCAAACCAGATATTTAAGCAGACATTAAACCTAACCAGACATCAAATCAGACATAAAACCAGACATTAAAGCAGACATCAAAGCAAACCCAACATCAAATCAGACATAAAACCAGACATTAAAGCAGACATCAAACCAGAAACCAAACCAGACACCAAACCAGAAACCAAACCGGACACCAAACCAGACACAAAAACCAGACATCAAACCAGATATTTAAGCAGACACCAAACCAAACATTAAAGCAGACACCAAACCTGAAACCAAACCAGACACCAAACCGGACACCAAACCAGACACCAAACCATACACCAGATCAGACACCAGACCAGACATCAAACTAAACCAGAAATCAAACTAAACCAGACATCAAATTAAACTAGGCAACAAACCAGACCAGACAGCAAATCAGACTTCAAACCAAACCAGACATCAAACCAGACATTAATCCAGACATCAAACTAAACCAGACATCAAACCAGACATCAAACCAAACCAGACATCAAACCAGACATTAATCCAGACATCAAACCAAACCAGACATCAACTCAGACATCAAACCAGACATCAAATCAGACATTAAATCAGACATCAAAGCAGCCATCAAACCAAACCAGACATCAAATCAGTCATCAAACCAAACCAGACATCAAATCAGACATGATTCCAGACATCAAACCAGACACCAAACCAGACATCAAACCAGACATCAAACCAGTACTGAACTGAAACTAGGACTAGTGGACTTAGTAAAATTTAAACCAGGACTATTGAAGACTGAAACTAGGACTAACAGAACTGAAAGACCAGACATCAATCCTGACATCAATCCATTAATCTGAAACCAGGACTAGTAAAACTGTAAAACTTATTTTCTACAAAACATGTACCATTAGTATTAATGTTATTATTATTATTATTAATTACTGTTATTGTTATTGCTAATATTATCTGCAGTAGTATCTGTATATCAGGCTATTTTTATATTATATTGCTCACATATCATTTTACATTTCAGTCTTTGTGGATATTTTTTCAGAGTAAATACAAATATTTTACCAGAATTTTGTAATTCTTTGCATTTACTAATTTAGTCTTTGAAAATTCAGTATTTTACATCTCCGGTTTAAAGTGAAACACTTTTAAAGAATCAAAAAATAATAATATGAAAAGAAAGTTCCTGTAGTTTTACTGAGACAATTAAATGTTGTAATGATTCATTTAATTAAGTTAGAAATGCGTAGTTGTTGAACAAGCACCTTAATATAATTTAAAAGTAAACATTTAGACAGTGACGTTGGTTTAGATCCTTTAGAAACGTTGTTGAAGATCAGAAAATATCAAGCTGATAAACTGCTCTGGATTTTTGGAAACAAAGTTCCCAGAGATAAAATCCTGGAAGCGTCCGTCATCTCACCTCAGGTGTCTCTGCAGCGTCTCGCTGCCTCCTTCGTGCAAAACTTTCCTCTGAGCTTTTACACAAAGATGGAGCCTGAAGACCTGGACGCGCTCGTGCACGTGGGAACGAATGTGGAAAGAGTCTGACAGGTGATGCTGCTGGTGCTGCTGGTGCTGCTGGTGCTGCTGGTGCTGCTGGTGCTGCTGGTGCTGCTGGTGCTGCTGGTGCTGCTGAGGTGGATGGTGTCTTCAAGGAGCTGCTCTGAGCTTTCAGCAAACTGCGAGGACTTCGGCAGAAGCTGCAGCGCTGCCTTCAAGCCGCTGTTTTAAAGAGTTCCTGCTGCTGACGTCACCGGGCACGATGCTGATGAGTGTGGGGGCGGGGGTGGAGCCCCCACCCCGCGCCCCAACCTCCCCACATCGGCATTTTTAATCACCTAATCTCCGGTTAGTTAAACCTTAACGTCAACTCAATAAAACACGCAATAAAACGCCTATAAATGTATTGTATTGCCATTATAATTTTATGTAAAAATGTAGCTTGCCTTTTTACTTCGTTTCAAATTTAACTGCAATCTGTGAACCTTTTTTAAAACCTAGTTTTTAATTT
>CM026207.1:956553-965372 GCA_014839995.1 Xenentodon cancila
GGAATATTCTCAGCCCGATGATCCAGTCTGGTGTGCGGTGTTGTTTATAAGGTTTCTGGTAATCCTCAGCGTTCAGACTTCCACCCTGCTCAACAAGTCCTGACTGAATATTCGTGCCTGTTAAACAGAATGTGTCTGCATAAAATCACCATCTAAACTTACAAGATTCATTGCATAAAAACTGAAAATGAAAGTTCCCACACTCTGGTTAAACCAGAGGACATAATTATAGTGAGGTGGAATGATTGCAGCTTATCAGTGAACCACTCAACTACAAATGTGTTTGTCAGGGCTCCATCATCACATACATGCATAGACAAGCTTCCTGGAAACATCCGGAGCTGATCAGTTCTGCTCCACAAACCGCAGCATGTTAACCATATCAGATACAAATAAAAACTGTCCAAAGCCGTCAAAGAAACGCGCAGCTCAGAGGACGTCACCAGCAGCAGCCAGACTCAGAACGCTGGAGGGAAGCTACAGCATCTGAGCTGAAGATTGCTGTTTGATAAATCCAACAGGACCAAATTAACTTTTACTTTTAACTAAAAATTATTGATAAAATTTTGTAATCACTAAATTGGACCCTCCCCACAACTGGGCCGCACTTAGAAATTCTGTCAACAAAAGAATCAGTGACAACAGGCAACCATGACCCAGTCCAAGTCTTACTGGAAGGTTATCTGATACTAATGACAAAGTGGACCAAACTCACAGGTGCTGGGTTGACCTAGTCTCCAGTACCTCAGACTCCCAGAACAGCCCCAAAAAGTGGACTCAGAGCTCTCACTTTGGATTAATTATCTGTAGCAGTAACTCCTCTGGTTGACCTGCAACATCATGAACAAGGGAACCAGTTACTACATAAAAGATAACGAGACTCTTTCAGCAGCCTGTTGTCACCAGAAGAACATTTGGAGGATTGAAGGACTGGTGTCTCAGCAGGACTTAGAAGAACTTGTACAGGCTTTTATCGTTAGTAGACTGGACCACTGTAACGCTGTTCTCAGGGTGTCACGGATCGGAACTCCAAGCTCCCAGCCGCCAGTAAACACACCTCCTGATTACGATCACCCGCACCTGGTTCCTCCTGCATTTATACTGCTGACACTCACCTCACCTCTGCCAGATTGCCTTTGTTCCAACACTGTTCGTTTCCAGCCCTTGTTCTCTTGTGTCTTAGTTCTTAGTTCTTGGTTTTTGAATCCTGCTCTGCCTGACCTCGACTCTGCCTGTGCCCTCATTGGATATTCCGCTTGGATCCTGACGGAGGACTTTGGGTCTCGGATCCAGGACGTGTCACAGACAACGTCAGCTGCTCTGGTCCCTCGGGGAATTACCCCGAAGACTGATCTCGAAATAAATATCTTAAAGACTGTCTTGGTTCTGTGGTCGTCTGTGGGTCGTGACACAGGATCCCTAAAAGATCCATCAAACACCTGCATTCAGTCCAGAACGCTGCTGCCCGAGTCCTCACTAAGTCCCCTTAGTTACTGTTATTTACAGGTTTCCAGCGGTGACGGTCTGTGTGAAATCTTTGCGCTAAAATGTTTCAGACTAATGTTACACCACCTGTAGGAAATGTACCCAAATATGTCCTGGGGGGAGGTGCAGAAAACAGAGCTGGGTGGTAATAAGGTTAAATTGGAGGTGTGAGTTCACAGAAGAAAAACAGAAATTCTACTTCTACTATCAGCTACTAACATTAGATTAAAGTATAACTTTTTTTTCTGGTGTTCAGTAGATAATGTGAGATAAACTCATCAGAGTCAGAGTCAAGTTTATTGTCAATTCTACCACATGTGAGGTTCATACAGAGAATCGAAATTACGTTATTCTCAAACCCTCGGTGCTACAAAATAAATACATTTTAAACACAAAGTGCAAATTAGAAGAGACAAGAAACAAGGTATGTCATGACATTTGTACAACAGTTTTTCGGTTTGATTAAAGTGACCTGGTGCAAAGCAGGCGGTCCAGTTCTGCCAAAATACAGATACTGAGATCAGAGTGAGTGAGGGGGGGGCAAGGCGGGAAACGGTGGAAGAGCAGGGAGAGTGTTCAGCGTCCTGACGGCCTGGTGGACGAAACTGTCCCTCAGTCGGCTGGTTCTGGTTCTGGCCCGGAGGGTCCGCAGCCTCCTCCCTGATGGCAGCAGACTGAAGAGGCTGTGTGACGGGTGGGTGGGGTCTCTCACAATGCTGAGGGCTTTGGAGTCAGACAGGTCTGTAAATGTCCTGAAGTGAGGGGAGAGAGACACCAACGATCTTCTCAGCTGCTCTCACGACGCGTTGGAGAGACTTGCGGCAGGTTGCGGTGCAGGATCCGTACCACACGGTGATGCAGCTGGTCAGGATGCTCTCGATGGTGCCTCTGTAGAAGGTTACCTGATGGGGGCCGGAGCTCTGGCTCTTCGCAGTTTGCGGAGGAAGTAGAGACGCTGCTGTGCCTTCTTGGCGAGTGATGCGGTGTTAACAGTCCAGGAGAGGTCCTCTGAGATGTGGACAACCAGGAACTTGGTGCTGCTCACCCTCTCCACAGCAGCACCGTTGATGGTCAGAGGAGCATGCTGGGTGTGTTGTCTCCTGAAGTCAGCAACAATCTCCTTGGTCTTCTCCACGTTCAGGGAGAGATTGTTGTCTGCACCACTCAGCCAGGCGGCTCACTTCGCTCCTGTAGTTTGACTCATCGTTGTTGTTGATGAGACCCACCACAGTCGTGTCGTCCGCAAACTTTATGAAGAGGTTGGAGCTGTGAATCGGTGTGCAGTCGTGGGTCAGCAGGGTGAAGAGGAGGGGGCTCAGCACACATCCCTGGGGGGCCCCTGTGTTCAGTGTGATGGTGCTGGATGTGTTGCTGCCGACCCGTACTGCCTGTGGTCTCCCAGTCAGGAAGTCCAACAGCCAGTTGCACAGCGAGGTGCTGATCCCCAGCTGGTCCAGTTTGTGAACGAGCTGCTGGGGGATGATGGTGTTGAATGCTGAACTGAAGTCGATGAAAAGCATTCTTACATAAGCGTTTCTGGTGTCCATATGTGTGAGGGCTGTGTGGAGGGCAGTGGAGATGGCGTCGTCGGTGGACCGGTTGGAGCGATATGCGAACTGGTAGGGGTCCAGAGAGGGGGGGGGAGAGCAGCCTTGATGTGATGCATGACTAGCCGTTCAAAGCACTTCATGATGATGGGAGTCAGTGCGACTGGACGGTAGTCGTTGGAGCAGGAGGGAGATGACCGTTTTGGGACCGGACGGATGTTGGTGGCTTTGAAGCACGTGGGAACCACCGCCTGACTCAGTGACATGTTAAAGATGTCTGTGAAGACATCCGTGAGTTCTCCTGCACAGTCTCTCAGTACACGACCAGGTATGTTGTCAGGACCCGGAGCTTTGCGGGCGTTGATCCTGCTGAGGGATCTCCTCACACTGTCCGGTGACAGCGTCAGCACCTGGTCGCCGGGAGGGGGTGGTGCTTTCTGTGCGGCGATGGTGTTGTGTGCCTCGAAGCGGGCGAAGAAGGTGTTCAGCTCATTCAGCAGGGATGTGCTGCTCTCACAGGTCTGCGGTGGGGGCTTGTAGTCCGTAATGGTCTGAATCCCTCGCCACAGGCTCCGTGTGTCCCTGCTGTTGCTGAAACGGCGGGCTATCCTCCTGGAGTACCGTCTCTTAGCCTCCCTGATGCCATGGGACAGGTTGGTCGTAGCTGTCTTTAGACCCACTTTGTCTCCAGCTCTGAAGGCAGCGTTCCGAACCTGTACGAGTCTGTGGACTTTCTTTGTCATCCACGGCTTCTGGTTGGCTCTGACTTTGATGGTTCTGGAGTCTGTTACATCATCGATGCACTTGGCGATGTAGGCGGTAACAGACTCTGTGTACTCCTGGAGGTCTGTGGTGTTGTTGATGGTAGCAGCTTCTCTGAACATGCTCCAGTCTGTGGTGTTGAAGCAGTCTCGAAGTGCCTCTGTGGACCCCTCTGGCCACACCCGGACCTGCTTCCAGACTGGTTTGACAACTTTAACCAGTGGCCTGTATGCTGGCAGTAGAATGACTCCAACAATAGTGGAGATTAACGTTAACTAACATATCAGAGACAATCTCTGTTTCTACATAACGATTGTGATTAAGTAAATTTAGGTAACGTTAGCAGAGTTAAAATCATCGCTGCTTTGATTTATCTCAGAACAAATGTGGACATCCCATGGATTTTCTGGATGATAAGTTGGCAGTTTAATGCAAAACAGACATTTAGCTCTAGAAAATTAAGTAAAAAACTCTGTCATTCATACTCTCCAATACTTGAAATCAGTAGTAAAAGTAGTCTGTAGTACTGTATTTTTTGGTGTTACCTCTTTAAAACGGATGAGAGTTCAGGATCTTCATTGTTTCTGGGGAGCTGAACGGTACAGATGTCCGAGTTCTGGTCCCTGTGGAACTGATACTCCACAGCCATTGGCTACTCTTTGTCTGAGGGGTGGAGCTTTCTGATATATCCATTCCAAGGATAATGGAGACACACCCTCTGTGGGGGCTATAAACTTCTGGAAGTTTACAGCAGTCCCGTCATCTGGGTTACTTAAATTCAAGGTTCTTGTCCTGGTACCCTGAAGTAACTCAACAAACACCACCTTTGTCATCATTATCCACGGTCAAGGATGTCCTGTCAGTCTTCAAACTCTTGAGAGATTTTACTTGGGAACACATCGAGTGTCACGTTTCTAAAAACGTATTTTTCCTCTAACATCTTTATGTCTTTGTTTCTGTGAGATAACAGCCCTGTTATTTTCACCAGTCATAATGTGTCCTCCCTGAAATGATCGCCTGGACCCTGAAATGTGTTATCAGACCTTGACACAGAGACCCCATTTGTGTCTGTTTACAAAAATACCACCAGAGCCATTTTCTGTGTGTATAACATCTCCAGAGACAGTTACCCACCAACCAACCAGCACCGTACTCCATGAACGCTCCTGTTCCTGTGATGTTCTTGGCATTTTCTCACTATCCTGGACATCATTTTCTAGAAATTCTTCACAATCCAGATGGAAAATATTCATCACTTCAATTAGCTCATCTAGTTTAAAGCTTTGGGTCTCTTTTCTTTTGTACTTTGCAGATCAAAGTTGAACTACATATAGCTAATCAACTGTTTCTGCCTGTTTGTAACCTGTAGCTAATACAGATCATTCAAACTGTAATAACTGTAACATGTCAATTGAAATAACAAAGAACATGATATAATATCCACACACAACAAACAAAAAAAACTTAGTTTTAACCCAAAGAAGACCAGCAGCAGCTAAAAATGCACTTCAACACAGAAACCAGAGCTGAAACGAGAACAAACACCTGAAACAAGAACAAACAGAGCTGAAACAAAAAGAAACATAGCTGAAACAAGAACAAACATAGCTGAAATGAGAAAAAATATCTGAAACAAGAACAAACAGCTGAAACAAGAACAAACAGCTGAAACAAAAAGAAACAAAGCTGAAACAACAACAAACAGAGTTGAAACAAGAACAAACAGCTGAAACAACAACAAACAGAGGTGAAACAAAGAAAAACAGAGCTGAAACAAGAAGAAACAGAGCTGAAACGAGGACAAAAAGAGCTGAAATGAGAACAAACAGAGCTTAAACAAGAACAAACAGAGCTGAGACAAAAATAAACAGAGCTGAAACGAGGACAAGCAGAGCTGAAACGAGGAAAAAAAGCTGAAACAAAAACAAACAGAGCTGAAACAAAGACAAACAGAGCTGAAACAAAAACAAACAGAGCTGAAACAAAGACAAACAGAGCTGAAACAAAAACAAACAGAGCTGAAACAAAGACAAACAGAGCTGAAACAAGGACAAACAGAGCTGAAACAAAGACAAACAGAGCTGAAACAAGAATAAATAGAGCTAAAATAAAACAAGAACAGAGCTGAAACAAGAACAAACAGAGGTGAAACAAGAACAAACAGAGGTGAAACAAGAACAAACAGAGCTGAAACAAGAATAAATAGAGCTAAAATAAAACAAGAACAGAGCTGAAACAAGAAAAAACAGAGCCGAAACAAGAACAAACCGCTGAAACAAGAACAAACAGAGCTGAAACAAGAACAAACAGAGCTGAAACAAGGATAAATAGCTGAAACGAGAACAAACAGAGCTGAAACAAGAACAAACAGAGCTGAAACAAGAACAAACATAGCTGAAATGAGGAAAAATAGCTGAAATAAGAACAAACAGCTCAAACAAGAACAAACAGAGGTGAAACAAGAACAAACAGAGCTGAAACAAGGACAAAAAGAGCTGAAACAAGGATAAATAGCTGAAACGAGAACAAACAGAGCTGAAACAAGGATAAATAGCTGAAACGAGAACAAACAGAGCTGAAACAAGAACAAACAGAGCTGAAACGAGAACAAACAGAGCTGAAACGAGAACAAACAGAGCTGAAACAAGAACAAACATAGCTGAAACGAGAACAAAAAGAGCTGAAACAAGGATAAATAGCTGAAACGAGAACAAACAGAGCTGAAACAATAACAAACAGAGCTGAAACGAGAACAAACAGAGCTGAAACAAGAACAAACATAGCTGAAAAAAAACAAATAGAGCTGAAATGAGGAAAAACAGAGCTGAAACGAGGACAAAAAGAGTTGAAACGAGGAAAAACGGAGCTGAAACAAGAACAAACAGAGCTGAAACAAGAACAAACCGAGCTGAAACAAGAACAAACAGAGCTGAAACAAGAACAAACAGAGCTGAAACAAAGAATAAACAGAGCTGAAACAAGAACAAACACAGCAGAAACAAGAAAAAACATAGCTGAAAAAAAACAAACAGAGCTGAAATGAGGAAAAACAGAGCTGAAACGAGGACAAAAAGAGTTGAAACGAGGACAAACAGAGCTGAAACAAGAACAAACAGAGCTGAAACAATAACAAACAGAGCTGAAACAAGAACAAACCGAGCTGAAACAAGAACAAACAGAGCTGAAACAAGAACAAACAGAGCTGAAACAAAGAATAAACAGAGCTGAAACAAGAACAAACAGAGCTGAAACAAGAACAAACAGCTGAAACAAGAACAAACAGAGCTGAAACAATAACAAACAGCTGAAACAAGAACAAACAGAGCTGAAACAATAACAAACAGCTGAAACAAGAACAAACAGAGCTGAAACAAGAACAAACAGAGCTGAAACAAGAACAAACAGAGCTGAAACAAGAACAAACAGAGCTGAAACAAAGAATAAACAGAGCTGAAACAAGAACAAACAGAGCTGAAACAAGAACAAACAGCTGAAACAAGAACAAACAGAGCTGAAACAATAACAAACAGCTGAAACAAGAACAAACAGAGCTTAAACAATAACAAACAGCTGAAACAAGAACAAACAGAGCTTAAACAAGAACAAACAGAGCTTAAACAAGAACAAACAGAGCTGAAACAAAGACAAACAGAGCTGAAACAAAAACAAACAGAGCTGAAACAAAGACAAACAGAGCTGAAATAAGAAGAAACAGAGCTGAAACGAGGATAAACACAGCAAAAAACAAGAACAAACACAGCAGAAACAAGAAAAAACAGAGCTGAAACGAGGACAAGCAGAGCTGAAACAAGAACAAACACAGCAGAAACAAGAACAAACAGAGCTGAAACAATAACAAACAGCTGAAACAAGAACAAACACAGCAGAAACAAGAACAAACACAGCAGACACAAGAACAAACAGAGCTGAAACGAGGACAAGCAGAGCTGAAACAAGAACAAACACAGCAGAAACAAGAACATACACAGCAGAAACAAGAAAAAACTTCATCCCCAAAACCCCTCCAGACCCAGAACTGGTCTTAGTGGTCTGTTTGTACAGTTAACAGCACAACCATAGATTTGATCTTGTAATAAGAATGATTATACAATATTAGGTGTTTATTCACAGCTCAGAAGTAAAGACGGCAGTAATAACTAAACCACGGATGACTGTAGCTTTTGGTTTCATATCATTTTTCCAGATGTGGTACACATTATGTCACCCTGAACAGTTGTCATGGAGCGTTGTTGTGGACACCATTGAGATGGACTCACTTCTGGAGCCAGGCCCTAGTGGTCAGTACTGGAACTGTATATTTCTTTACTGTAGTCCCATGGTCAAAGCTTCACCGTCTACAGTCCAACTCTGAATTCAGTCTCATCTTTGGGAAATCAAAATTCTACTCGATTCATGCAATCACATGGCTCTTGAGACAAATATGCTTCTGTTTCTGCTGGTAGAACCCTCATTTACTTCCTGTTCTACCCGGCTGGCCTTCGGCACGAGGGTCCCCCCTTATGATCCAGGTCCTGGTCCAGGTTTCTTCCCTCTTAACGCGGACTTTTTACCTGCTGTTGTTTATGTATTAATTGCTCGGGGGTCATGTTCTGGTCTCTGGAAAGATCCTGGAGACGACTTGTGTTGTAATAGACGCTGTATAAATAAAACTGGATTGAATTGAATTTATAAGTGGGACGGCCAGGTCTCCATCTGTTCAAACAACATTGTCCACCAGCCTCCGTGTTTACGTGTCCAACAGCAGAAATAATCACAGTCTGGTACAAACAACTTAGTTAGATTAAGCAACAACTTTTGAATCCTCAGGGCTGTGGACTTTTGATTGGCGGCTGCCAGACAGTAGCTAGCGGTGATCACTTCTGGTACCTAGCGTCCGGCGCTGTATTGACTTTTGATCTGTAAACAAAGACTTAGAACGTGATCGTGCACGTCTTAAAGAGAATATGTTGTGTTGCTAGCATTGGTTAAACGCAGCGCTCATTTCTGATTTTGTCGCCAAAACAA